>JANHGB010063551.1:0-12167 GCA_026283785.1 Coracopsis vasa | reverse complement strand
CCCATTTAAGACTGTTGGTGGTGTGTTTTCTGTTAATATTAAGACTGCCAAATTAAAAACAAATGTCTGGAAGAAAGAATAGATTAGGGTAAAAATTGCAGCAAATGCTGAATAGTGCTGTTTGGTCTTTCAGGTGTAAAATCACTGCAAGATTAAAGTAATTTTGACATGCCAAACCTGCAATGTCTACTTGTGATATAGTTTATGAAAATGATAAAAATCAAAACAAATGGCTGTAAACAGAGTGCTTCCATTACTATAACAACTGTGAGATCAGCTACATTTACTAACTTTCAAGCAACTTTTAAAGATGAGTTAACAAGGACAGAAGGCTCAAAAAGAAAAGCTGCTGAAGACCTCAGAATTGCCAAATGGTATAAGCAATATTTTCAGTATAAGTGGGGTGTTGTTTTTCCACCAAATTGCTCTTTTGATGATTTCCTTTTTAAAATGTATTTAGTCTGACTGAAATTTTGGAACATTCAATATGTTTATTAAACATCAATTAAAAGTACAAAAACTAATAAAAGCATTTACAGTGTAGTAAAAGCAGGGAGCAACCCTTTATTTTAGGTCATACTTGCAAAACATGTTCTTAAATTAAGCAAATGTAAGACTTAAAAAAAATTCACAAGTGCTTTTTTTCTATAGAATGTTGTATAACAATCTGAAAATTCTAAAACACTCAGAGTAAGGTTTTTATTAGCTTCATATTAAGAAACAGAAAATGTACTGAAAAAGGTAACAAGAAAAATCATAGCTATGAAATGCCTTCCACACAATGAGTAACAGACTAAACTCATCCTTCTCAGAAGACAAGAATATGAAGGGCTAAAAATCATTAACAGAGAATAGCTGTCTACAGTCATTTTTGACACAAAAAATGTTAATTTAAATGAGTATACGAAAATTAAAAAAAAGATTAAAGAAAATAGTTTGCCATTAACAATGTCTCTGCTTCCTCTCAGCTTCCCCTCCTTCCTGGCAAAGCATGAGACTGAGAAAGTCCTTGATCAGAGTAAACATTACTTAGCAACAATTAAAAACACTGGTGTTATCAGTGTTGTTACCAGGCTGAAAGTCAAAAACACAGCACTGCACTAGCTACTAAGAAGAAGGAAAATCACTGCTGTAGCTGAACCCAGGACAGCCCCTTACTTCCTGATCTTAAGAGCAATTCTTAGAAGTGTGAAATGCAGCCGTTACTAATTGCTATTAATTAATTAAGTAATTAAAAGTCCTAATTACTATTAGCTATAACTAACAAGTTTAATAAAGGCTTATGAAACTAAGATCTTTCAAAGATTTTGGAATGTTAAAAATTAAAGGACACCAAAACTCTGATAATTTACAAGAGAGTCAAGAACAAAAAGCCTGGTTGTTCTTAGCAGTGTTGTGATCCAGTGCAAAAATTACTTAAAATTTTAAAGTATTTGCACTACAAATATAAGGCTATGGCCAAAAATATTACAATTAAGTAGAAGCGAGTGTATCCAATTAAGGAGAGGCAGGAGAATTTTTGCCATATGAGGTGGTAGAAAGAGACAATACCATTATTGGTGTTGGCATCAGTATTGGCAGATAATACTTATACCAGTAAGTTGAAAAAACATTTAAAACTATTCATTTAGCAGATGCACAAATAGGTAGTAGGGCAAGTAGCCACAGATGCACCTTTTTCTAACCCTAATAAAATGTTTGTAAGTGCTATGAAAATAACACATTGTAAGGAAATGGACTGTGTTTAACTTTCCCTTCTTCCTCTGAATCTTTTCTTCTTGAGCCCCACAGGCTTCCCCGCATTAAGTAACCCACTTTACACTAAGGAGTCCTGAAATATTGATCTTAGATTTAGCACATTAAACAGATATAATAGTTTTACAAAATTTTAGAATTTTAGAAGAGCCAGTGCAATAAATACTTATTAGATTTTCTTTCTGCTAACATAACACAGTAAATTATGTTACAGAAAAAACAATAGATCTTACCTGTGTATGCTTACAAAGAATGAAAAAACAAAAGTTCTCTCTTGCACATATTCCATTGTAATAAAAATTATACCAGGGAAGGTTGTGGTTTTGAATATCCATTATATATCAGTATATCAAATATATTTGTGAGACCCCACTTGGACTACTGTGTGCAGTTCTGGTGTTCTCAACATAATAAGGACATGGAACTGTTGCAGCAAGTCCAGAGGAGGGCCACAAGGATAATAATGCGGCTTGAGCACCTCTTCTATGAAGGCAGGCTAAGAAAGTTGGGGCTGTTCAGCCTGGAGAAGGATGCGTGGAGACCTCATAGCAGCCTTCCAGAATTTGAAGAGGCCCTACAGGGATACTGGAGAGGGACCTGACAATCAAATGCACATCAGGGACTGTAGCAATAGGACAAGGGGTAATGGGTTCAAACTTAAACAGTGGAAGTTCAGGTCAGATATAAGGACGAAGTTCTTTACTGTTAGGGTGGTGAGGCACTGGACTGGGTTGCTCAAGTTGTGAATGCCCCATCTGTGGCAGTGGTCCAGGCAGGGCTGGACAGAGCCTTGGGAGACATGGTCTAGTGTGAGGCATCTCTGCCCATGACAGAGGGGTTGGAAGTAGATGATCTTAAGGTCCTTTCCAACCATAACCATTATATGATTCTATGATACCAAGGACGTGGACCTGTTGGAGCAAGTCCAGAGGAGGCCATGAAGATGATCCAAGGGATGGAGCACCTCTCCTATGGAGAAAGGTTGAAGAGAGCTGGCCTTGTTCAGCCTGGAGAAGAGAAGGCTCTGAGAAGACCTTAGAGCAGCTTCCAATGCCTAAAGAGGCTACAGGAAATCTGGAAACAGATTTTTTATAAGAATATGTAGGGATAGAACAATGGGTAATGGCTTTAAATTGAAATTTAAATTGAAAGAGGGTAGATTTAGATTAGGTGTAAGGAAGTTCTTTACTATGAGGGTGGTACAATTTTAATACTATCAATAGCAATGACAAATTAAACTCAGGTTTTCATTTTTCATGAATGACATTTCTTTTGTACCAGGAATGATATTTCTTCTGGCCAGAGGTGTTCTTCTTTTTACTCAAAAAATCTTATCCATTAATGTATATTCACACACATTAATATTTGAATATACATATATATGTTTACACACATTCATATATGCATCTATATCCACATTATAAAAAAAATTATTTAGACAATACTTCATTTAAAAAAAAAAAGTGCATTTTTTGCACACATTAGAAAAAAAAAAGAAAACTCTGATGAATAATTTATTAGGTCAGTGTTTGCACTTTGGATTTATTATCTGACTGAGTTGAAAATGAAGGGAAGAAAGCTTCTCCAATCATATCCTGATCCAGTCTGAGTATTTTAGGCTTATTCCAAGGCTAAAGAGAACAACTGGCACATACAGCTACAGACATTCATATTAAAACCACAGCTCTTTTATTATACTGCTAAAGAAGATATAAAATTTTAGTCTTTAAACCAATATATTAATGTCCATGAAGAATATAAAGTATTTTGATTAATCTAAATTTCTAAAGTGACCCCATTAGCAATCCCCATCCAAGAATCTTTCGCTAGATATCATGTTTTCTCTTTCACCTTGTGAAAGAGTGATTTTGTAAAGCAGTGTCCCTTGACAAAGTTTCTAAAATCAATTAAAGAGGCATAGATTTAAATGGCAGTCAACTGTGCAAGGGTAAAGGACAAGGGACAAGACAGAAGATGAATTGTATCATTCCAATGAAAATTTCAGAGAGTTTCAGTTCATAAGAACAGTATAAAATCTGTCCCAAACTGAATTATGGCTTTTCATCCCATTCTGGACATATGCCAGCAATCAAGGAGACAGTGACCTGGTATAGGGAATATTCTAACGGTATGAATTTCTTCATCAAACTGAAAGTCTGTTATTTTTGTGAGTTTTAATGTTTTTTGACACTTAAAGTAATAAAACTTACAACTTTATTGCAGAAATAAAAGAGAAAAAGTATGAGCTCTTATGTTGCATAACTGTTAAAGATTTTACATAAGTTCGTTCTTTCTTTCTGACCTCTGTGGAGATAGAAAAAGACATCTAACAGCCTGGATTTGAGAAACACTTTCATTTTTAGGAAGAATTTGTATCTGACACTTACCTGATGTATTTGACAAAAGTTCCTTTGAAGCATATAAAACTTCATATTCTTCTTTAAAGAAAAACATATGCATACGCATATATGTGGCAGGATTGCAGATCTGAAAGGAATGTTGCAATAGAAACCACACCTGGAATATTTTTAATCTTTCTTTGTTAGAAATCAGTTTTCTCGTAACATTTTTAGTATTAGAAAAAAAAACTGTTTCTACGTCTTCCCACATCACCCATGAATAAAAGACTTTAAAAAAGTAATGCAAACCCACTTCTGAATTACATAAGAACTGGTTTTACTAAAGAAGCAAAATATAAAACTGGGGACAGGCTTTCATTTTTTATTACGTTATCAAATACAAATATTGAGAAAATAGTGAGTGCATGGTATGCATTGTACGATAATTCATTGTATACAGAGTACATACCTCAAAATAAAGTTGTTTAATGCACCCCCGGGCTTTATTCACACCCACTTAAAATTACATAGCATAATGTATTTATTGTGAGTTCAAAAGCTATTACATATTTATGACTTGAACTTTCACATAAGATTATTCAGGCAACTGCAGGCCTTAGACATGCACATTTTTGAAAATTAGGAAACTTCAGGACATTAATCTTGCAGTATGATATGCTTTCTGCAAAGTTTTATGGACAGCTTTACATAATTGCAAACAGAACCTCATCAGTATAGTTTCATATTAAAAGATGCTCTGCTTTCCATGGGCCAACCCAATACTTCCTCAAAGTAGAGAAATACACAGATGCTTAAAACCTTAGCCAGTATGTTCAAAGACACCTACACCAGTGCAAATCCGCAATGTTCTCTTCCAGTGCATGAGGAAGGGGAAGAACCTCAGCAACCACATTATATTAAATCATGTTGCTACTTTGCTTTTATTATATCATACAAAATGTGGAGCTCACCATCTCACCATCTCCAATTTTTTTTTACTACAACTAAAGTACGAGCATCTGTAGCTACTGGAGTTTTGTTGTGAGGGATTATTTATTAATATTTGTAGCATTTTTTCCATGAGTTATAGTTAAGATATTTATATTTATTTAAACTTAAATCTGTGTCAGGCCATCAAAAATTGTACAAAAAAAAAATGTGCCATCTTGACTTAAATGTCTAGTCTGTTGTCCACTTTTCTCCTCAAGTTATAAGGATGATGGCTGTTAAGGGGAGTATTACCACACCTTAGGTAGGAAAAGTAATATCGCCATCAATTTTATCCAGTAGTAGTGTGTTTTTCACTGAACCAAAGCTAGTCAGCATTTTAAACTTTTAGTAGACACTTGCTCTTTCATCACTTTTTCTTGGCAAATCCTTATGCTGAAAAAACCCCACCCAACAAATGACATGCCCTTTATCAAGTAAAAACCTACCACATCCCAGACACAAAGTCCTGGCTTCTTCTCAAAAAAACCCCAAAGTAATATCTCGGGGTTTCTTTAAGTTGCTGTCTGTTCACATAATGATTTTCACTTCAGAAAACTAGGGGAAAACTAATATATGTAATAAAATCCCTTCCTTTTTCACATTTTTGCTTTGTGGTGATTGCATTTGTGTGTAAACAAGGTGTGTTGCAGGAAGCAAAAGGAAGATAAAATACCAGATGCCCAATCAC
Organism: Coracopsis vasa; assembly: GCA_026283785.1. Classification (NCBI taxonomy): domain Eukaryota; kingdom Metazoa; phylum Chordata; class Aves; order Psittaciformes; family Psittacidae; genus Coracopsis; species Coracopsis vasa. The sequence continues at coordinate 6,395 of JANHGB010063551.1, read as the reverse complement.
CTTTCTTCTACACTCTAGAGCTCCTGCAGTAACTATATTCCCTGATAATCTGCAACAAGGTTTTTCTGATTACATTTTATGATGGGACAGTAGCTTTTTTATGTCTTGCAAACAATAGCACTGACAGGTTTCCCTCCTTACAGGCTCAGTTTCTCCATTTACATGACACTTTTAACTGCTGTGCTATGCTACAGAAGCCATACATCTTTGCTCTTTAACCAAAATGTCTTTATATTTTATCCCTTTTTCTTTTATCACTTATAATCCTTTCTTGTGGGTTATGAATTAAGCTTCAAATACACTATCAATCTTATCTGAAAACCAAAACAAATTGGAATAAACAATTGCATGAAGTGTGCAGAGAAAGACTTATCTGCAAACTAGATGAAGCACATTCAACGCAGTAATAGATGAGAAAACAACCTGAAGCCAGTAGTTTGCATATCACAAAAATGGTGTCTTACCCTGTTGTGTCTGCCAGCAGTGCTGACAGTCCAAATACTGCTTATCTGACTTTCCTAAGTGCAGAAACTATTTTCAGTGAAATTCCAGTTGAGAGTACTTACAAATTATACTTTTCCTCCTCTCTTTCTGTTTCCAAGGCTGCTGTGTATCCTCAAAACTAAGGATTGTTATTTCTTTTTCTGCACTAATGATCATTACTGGTTTTTGTCATCTATTAAAAATAATACATGTTCTCCTACAGTATACACTACCAGATGCACATGGAGGTATGTCTATGTATATATATTCTTTAAGTGAATTTGTCACCACAAAATTGTTAATCTTCCATGGACACAGACATGCTGAATTTCCAGCAAAAAGTTTTATTAAGTCTACTCTGTCAAATTTCAGTTGCTGTTGTTCTCTACAGCTCTGCTAACTAGCTCACATCATCTCAAATAACACATTTCTCACTACTGCATTAGAGCTGCAGGAGTTACTGAGCTATCACATCCAGTACTCAAATCATTTCAGTGTGATGAGTCCTACTGAATGTCAACTACAGGAATGGTAATGCAACTGCTCAAAGGAGGTATAATCCCTTTTTTCTGAAACTGCAGTTTAAAGTTTTGTTGAGTTTTTTTTTTTCTTTGCATGGGGACTAATGGATTACATCAAGGATTACATCATGTTTTATCACACATGATTCAAGAAATGAGAAAAATTGAAAGAACTATTACAGCAGAAGTACAGCCACAAATTTTGAGAAGGGTACTAGACCCAATTTGTCTCCATATATCCAGAAAATGCCCATACTGCTTCCTTGAAATCTTAAATTACTGACTGGACTCTGTGGTCATCCTTTGTTCTTTATTTCCATTAACTCCAACATAAAAATTTCTATTCTGTTTCTAACTGGCACAGACAGATAACTTGAAAAGGAATACATCACATTTCCATTCACCTTTTTGTCTGGATACATTAGGTTATAAGTACTTAATTATCATCTATACTTACTTTCCTACTATTGGCTTATTTTCAGTTCAGAATCAACAAAGAAATCAGCAACAGGAATGAGTCCTTCAAATGCACAGTTCCCCTACTGAAGTAGAGCTATATAACACTCATGAGAATCCTTCATGGCAACTCAACACTGTAAGAAAATGTTTGCCATCTGATTATTACTATCCAGATCCAATTTTGCTGGTCCACAGGGTATTCAATTTAATGAATTTAAATATTCAATTTAATGAAGCAGAAAACTTGCAATGCCAAATGCCATTTCCAAGTCTTCCCAATAGTTGAGAGTTGTTCAGTGTAGCTAATATTCATTTTGGTTAAATGTATGAAATACAAATCTGAAATAGAAAGTAGCATCAAGAAAAGGATGCATAGCTTATTTTCAACACATGCAAACTTGAAAACCAAGAATATAAATAAATTCATTCCATATCTGCTGTTGCCAAAAAGTAAATTTTTCAAGTATATCATATATTGAAATGTTTTAGTGGTTGCTCATCCCAACAGAAGATGCCTTCTGTTATGAAATGAAGGGCAAATACAAAACCAGATTGAGCAGACTGGGAGGGGAAAATAAACACATATGCATATATCTAAATGCACATATATGTTTTTCTTTTCTCTCGGTCCTGATTTGTGCCAGTCATTTTAAGTCTGATCAGTATCAGTCTTCTTGAACATTTTTTTGAGGGGAAAAAAGACTTCAAAATTTTTTAAAAAAATGCTTTAAAACTGTATTTGCTCATTCGACTGCGCTGAAGAAGGATTGTTGCCAAGGTCCTTCCTCCTCTTTCTTTAAATTCTAACACTTAAAAAAACCCCAAAATTTGAATACTTATCTTGTTTTCGAACACTTATTACTTGTTTATATCAGAACATGTTATAGATTCTGAAAATTCTCAGACTGCATTTATCTGCTCTTCACTAACAACAACTGCCAGATTCTCTCCATCTTCATGATAAAAGTCCTGCTCTTCCTTAATTATTTAGCAACACAGTATTGTTTATTCTTTGACCTCAGATTTTAAGGTGAAGCTGATTTTTCCGTATAAATTCTAAAGTATTTCCCTCAAGCAATACTCTCAACGTCACAAATTAAGTTCCAAAATTCCCAGTGATATAAGGGTTATAAAATGCCATTGGGAATGCTGATAGTATGTTAAAACAACTGAGTTGAAAAAGGCTCTGATCTGACACCTTTGGCAGCTTCAAAAAGATATGTCTGGAAATGAGAGTGAGATAAATTCTGCAAGGCAGGATAGAGGAAGCAATATTGAGCTTATTCTTAAATTATGCAAGCTTATACTTTCACCCTTAATTCACTGTGTCTTCATCTCTGGGACCCACTGTTAATAATAACTTTTGCTTGAAGTGTGTTCTGTTCTGGACAGCTAAAACACAAACACGAAAATATTACAGGTAGCTGGATTTGGTGGATTTGGGAATGCAGGGGATGACACCCTTAGTGTCCTGAGCAGCAGCCTGTCTGCGCATGACTGCCCCTTTTATCTCCTTTTCGCTCTATTCTCCATCCTTGGTCCTTCATCAACCCACCATGATCCCTCTTTTTCCCTACCATCAGTCCTTCTCCTTAACATCTCATCACATCTTACAAAGTCTCTCTTCTTGATATGATAGAATTAGTTTTAAACAGTCCACCAAAGGATATGGAGATGGAATGAGTCCAAAGGAGAGCCACAAAGATGCTCTGAGGGCAGGTGCACCTCTCCTATGGAGACAGGCTGAGAGAGCTGGGCAGCTTCATCCTGGAGAAAAGGCAGCACCAGGGAGACCTTAGACCAGCTTCCAGTATCTATAGGGGCTGACAAAAAATCCAGAGAGGGACTTTTTACAAGGACATGTAGTGACAGGACAGGGGTGAATGGCTTTAAACTGACAGAGGGTAGATTTAGATTAGACATTAGGAGGAAATTATATACTGTGAGGGTGGTGAGACACTGGCGCAAGTTGCCCAGAGAAGTTGTGGATGCCACATGCCAGGAAGTGTTCATGGCCAGGTTTAAGCAACCTGGCCTAGTGGTTGTTCAAAGCACCTTCCTCTAGAACTGGTGGAACAAGATAATATCTAAGGTCCCTTCCAACCCAAACTATTCTATGATTCACAAAGTTATATAATTCTATTGGAAGACCAACTTTTTTACTAGTCTTTTCTTAATATTGTGGGATTTTTGTCCTTTCTTCTCTAAGCTGCCCAGCACCAAATGCAATGGACAATCACCTTTAGCCTATCACAAAGGCTCTTTAACACTTAAATCTAAGAATCTTGTCCTGAAACTGAGCAGCAACAGAGAACTAGTTTGTTACAAGGCAGTATTTCTCCACAGATCAAGTAGTGATTTCTAAAAGGCAGTGGCTTAGTTGGACATTGGGCACTCAAGTCAGGTCAGGTTTCCTGTCTCTGAGTGTTTGTCTCCCTTCTTTTGTCTATAATCCCAATTTGACAAGGTTGCTAGATAATCCTACTGAAAAATAAAGATTCTCATGCTACACCTCTTTACCAATTAGTGTGATGGATCAGGTTTTTTCTGCTCACTGCTAATAGTCAGGGTTTTGTCCCCGAATGTTCTTGTTTATCTCTTCCTTCTTTTCATTTATCATTTTTTTGTATTGAAAAGGCTTTTGACCAGTTATGTTCAAGAGAGCAGACCCTCTCCTTCCTCGCACCCTTACATAGATAGCTACGATTTTCACAGTTGCTACTTGGGGAAGAGCTGTGACTTTGAATAGAATTGATTGGTTTATTGCTTTGTTGTGTTAATCCACTTCAGTTTTTGCTGGTAAAAAAGCCCTTCATGTACAGATTGGATAAAATACAACAAAAGTGTAATTTTACCCATAACACCTATGAAATTACATTCTGTCTAGAATAAACTCTGACTAAAAATAAAAATAGAAATAAAAAAAAACCTCAAACAAACCAATGAAAAAAAGAAAAAAGGAAAAAAGAAGAAAAAAAAAAGATAATTCACTTAATTTTGCCTTTCATTTCTCATCTGTTACTGGTTAGAGGTGTTTTATGCTCAGAACTGATTGTGAATTGTTCTTAGGGCTCCACCAGAGTAACTAACTCAAGCAATCATCTGAAAAACTGAAAACACATAACGTTTTATTGATACATATGAGAATCTCAGATTGATAGTAGTTAATATTTGTTTTAAGAAATTAGCATGGACAGAGTAATATTTAGCATTTAAAGATGACTTTATAAGTTGCTAGTGCTAAATTACTACAGGCTTTGCCCAATCTCAGCCAATTGTATTAAGTAATCCAAGACGTGTCCTCCTTTCATGAGAAGACATGTCACCTTGTAAAACAGTCTTCGGTTTCAGTAGCTCTTTGATATTGCAGAAGAACTGGAAGACTGCCAACTGCTTTTGTTATGGATTTGCGGAGACAGATTTTACAATAACAAATACGTGTATAACATTTTTTAATTAAAATACAAGAGTTCTTGTTTATCTCTAGAATTCAAGTTTGAGCTATTTCTAAGGAAGATTAATATCTCTTCCATAAAATATCTCTACCATGACACAGGGTATATCTATAAAGATGATTTAGGACTGAAATTAAGTGTGAATGACCTTCGGCAAAATGTGAAGTGTGAGAATGTTTGGGTTTTAACCTATAGAGTTTTAGACTTACCCAAATAACAAAGTCTATGCTTAGAGTAATCACCTTGCTAACAAAACCACAAATTTTCTGTAGCATCACCAGCTAAAATTACATAGACTTTTATTGGTGTAAAATGATAGATTTTTGCTAGTGAAATTGAGCAAGTTATTTAAAACAATAAATGATACTCATGTATGCACTTAACTATCATTACCTAGTATCTTTTCCAATAGTTCTGAGAAAACTAAAAGGACCTAGTCACATTTCATTTAATTTTTCCTCAGGTTTTACTGACAAGCTACACAAGTAGTCAGTTTTAATAGTGGCTAAGACCCTAAAGGTGCATTTAAATCGTCTTTTATTTCCTGTTTAAGAGTGTGTTTTCCAAGTGAACATCCTTTCTCCCAAGTTACTGTTTTTCAGTTCACATCGTGGAGTGTCTAGACAGGTGGCTGGATTCTCTTCAGATGGCAGGTAACCACAAGATGTTCTTTAGGGTGAAATGAATGTGCTTTACTAATGGACATTCATCTGACATCACCAGAATAGAGATGGACCAAAATTAAGACTCTTTAATATATACATTTTAGAGAAGTAAAATCTTCCCACTAAAGCCATTGCATTACTCAAATCTGATCCTATTGATCAATACTGCCTAATTAGGTATATGTAGCCTTTAAATTTCTGAAAACCTTGATTTTGATGTTGTAAATTACCTTTTCAATCAAAGGCAGAGGAAATGCAATACACACACAAAAAAAAAATAAATGAGTAGAGCATGCACATAAGTATCAAACATCAGCAGACAGCCCCCATTTGTGTTGGAAAAATCTGAAACTCCTTAGAAACTGTTTCTGATATTACCACCAAATAAAAAAGCATGTGTTCACATATTAAACACTGAACTAATATACAACAGATTTTCATGGCAAACTTTTACTGCTGATAGATAAATGATGAAAATTCTGTAGAAAGACAAATATCATAATGAATGTGTTATGTTAATGAATCATTGATTGTAAGAGACCATTCAATCTTGACATTAATAATATCAAATGAGCTGTAGAATGTGTATGAATTAAATTAGAAAATAACGACAGAATTAGTGACTTGCTAAAATAAAAAGGGAGAGGTAAGAATGTGGATTTTGGCAGAGAAGGGGACAACAAAAGATGTAAAAAGATGAGTCACATCATATCACGCATGATATTTTAGTTGTTTAGGTAATAGACCATCAATTTATAAAATGTGTTTCTATTTTAGTACAGTAAGTGCGATACTGATGATAATATCCATCC
>JANHGB010063549.1:0-21326 GCA_026283785.1 Coracopsis vasa | reverse complement strand
GGATAGATACATAGATGGATGGATAGATAGATTAGATAGTGTACACATAAAACCCAGTAAATTGTAACTGGGTTGTGTCTGATTGTTACTCTGTAGGTCACACCACACTTGGAGAGATGACAGGTTTGCTTTCTCATTAGTACCATTCCTCTGAATAATCCAGTTTACCATGAAAAAAGACACATGATCAATCTCAAAACATTCTGAAGATTCCAAGAATTTGAAACATCGACTTCCCCCATTCAAAGAACACCAGCTGTGCTTCAGTACTCTGAAAATCTGGGTTTTGTAATAAAAGCCCATATTGTCACCCAAAGAAAACCAATTATTTGAAGCTTGCACATAGACTCAGTTTTCCTCTCACAAAATGAGAATTGTAATACTCTGAGCTACAGGAAGACAAGGCAGCTTTCAAAGAGAAATTATTTTTGAAAGAAACCAAGTAACCATGTGAGTTCTGTACTTCAGTGAATTGCAAAACATTTTAAAATGAAATCCTTGTGATAATTATTGGAGGCTTGAATGAAACATAAAAGGTACTCAAACAACCCTATTCACAAAGAACAAATAGCAGTAAAACCTGTATTTTTAGTAGACCATGTCTATAAATCAATAGGTTCCTTTCCCTCTGAAAACAAATCCCAACTTCAAAACACAGCTCTTGGCAACTGAATTGTCTACTGTATCTTTATGGATGGCTTAGTTCAATTATAGTCAAGGCCTATGTTTTATAGAAATATGATTCTATTAATCATGTCAGTGAAAGCACTTGCAAAACACAAGACACTAACTGTATTGTTATCTGAATTGATATCATCTTTACCAGTGATACAGGAAGAAGCAAAGTACCTCTTCCCTGTGAGGTCAATGGGGTTTCAGGTTTGAACTCTCTTTAGTGTTTACCTCAATGAGGCACTAATGACGGTTTTGTACTTCATTCTTTCTATTTTGTTGGACTGGGAAAGATGAGGGAGACCTCTGAGTACAAGCGAATCATATTCGTTTAAGAGCCAGCCTAAATTTCTGAGCCAAGAAAGGCTTTACAAACCTTTCTGAAGAACATTTGGGGGCTATGCTTGGTAAGAATCCAGTAAAGTCTTTCGCCTGCCCAACACAGACATGTGGAAGCTGCTGGGCAGCAATCTCCACATCACTTCTATGAGTGGTCCTGCTTTCAAGATTTATCTCCCTATGACAAAGGAAAGTACCAGAGGCTTTTTCTACCTTCTCTGTCCTCAGTTAATTCAGTAATGGTGTTTCTGTGGGAGAAAGAGGTAATAAAGCATCATTTGGGAGGATGTGAATTTAACAACACCCACACGCTGTAGTTACACCACATACTGTTCTGCTTCCACCTGGTTTGGGGGAACACATCCCAAGGATTAAAGCAGGAACAAGAACAGATCTCTGAATCATAGAATGGTTATGGTTGGAAAGGACCTTAAGATTATCTAAGATTTCCTTTTAGCTGATTTTCAGCTAGTTTTGCTTTGCTCTGACATCACGATTAAGTAAAGAAATTACCAGTAGAAGTCATGTACCTCAGTATATATTGATTTTATATTTTTTTAAATAAATGGTGACTGCAAGAATGATGAGTTTTCTGTAAAGTTTATCCCAGTTTCATGTGAACATAGCTGAATTGGAGGATTTGATCCTGGCACAGTTATATCTCAAAATGATGGAAAATATTTTCTAGATCTGTGCTGTAAATAATTCTAGGGAATAATAATTCTAGGGAAAGTAAACAGTTCTAGGGAAAGCAGGTTGTATTTGCTGCTCTCAGAGAGGCAATGGTTAGTGTTTTTAAATAAGCACCCAACAAATCCCAGCCAACAGAAGGAGCTTCACAGAAAAATACTTGAGTTGTTGAACATTGTTAATCTCAGTGGTCAATGATGATAAATGGAGGTTTGGTAGTACCAAATATACCTCTGTATATATTGTTTTCTTTTGATTTGGTGTTTTTTTTTAAATAAAACCAGCTTTTTCCTCGTGTATTCAGGCGAAGCATCAAGGAAACTGCAGTTAACTAGAATTTTGGGTGAGGGTGAAGTGATTCAGCCTGGCACTGCCCCCTGGAGACTGATTCAGCCCTAATGCCACTGCTAGTCTCTGCAGGTGGTTTATTCAAAATGACAGCCCCAAAATAAAGGGAGATCATAATAGTCTTTCAAATTAGAGCACAGGGAAACTAGAAAGAAATCTGCTTGCAGCAGACTCTAAGGGAGCTCTTCTTTGTGCACTTTGGAATAAAGTTAGAATAGGAGAAAGCATAGCCCTCCCCTCCCCCCCAGGCAAATAGGTGTAGTTAAATAACATTTGCAACAGTAGATGACAATGTCCTCTACTTAAGAACATGATGGATGTCAATGAAAATAAAATAAACCATGTCCAAATTAAAATAATATCACTGGGCTTGTTGCTCTATGGCAATATTCCCATCCACCTCAAAACCAAATATGATTAGAGGAATTGGATGATGAATGCTCTATTTGCTCTCTTTGCTGACAAAGATTCCAACAATAACTGCAATTCATACCTGTCTTGAGCATTTTCCTAGTCATTGAAACATGTCACATATAGAAATGCCCTAAATATTGTACATTTAAAGGTACAGGTGACCTGATTATTAGACCCACTTGCTGCAAGGTGGTCTTTTGACCTCTTGGACTTGCCTCAGTAGGAAGTTATTTGTCACTGGTCTTCAAGAGCAGGAGTGAGCACAGACTGCTAAGTCTCTGACCACTGTAGTCAATGCTGGTCAGGAGGAAAAACCAAAGGAGTTGCTTTGAGTTTTATTTAAGTCACTTCCTCAGGTAGGGACCTTCCTGTGGTGCTTGACTGATCTTTGGCTGTGGAAAACAGGCCATCAGACCTCCAGTCATATAAATAGGATAGGAGATTTTTTTTTTCTGTTAGACAAAGCAATGTCTCTGAAGGGAGATTTATAATGAACAATTAAGTGAACAGGAGTTGGGTTGTGCTGCTTAGTCAGGGGGTCTAATTAGATGTAGGAACAGCAGTGCTGAATGTAAGCCAAGTGATAATGACATCAAGGTGTTTTGCACAGGGGTGATAGCTCCTGGATGCTCAGAGCACTGCTAGTATCCACAGCTGATAAACTGGAGGGAATTCCAGAGGGGCTGTAAGAATGATTACTTGACTACCATGTCTAATAAGGGAAGAATTAGGGCTGAGGTCAGAGAAGGCTGAAAAATATGTTTCCTGTACCTTTCTATGGGAAAGAGAAATTTTCGAAGAAGTTGTTATATGAAGCAGACAGAATTGTAATATGCAAGGATGAAAACAAGTGAATCAAATTCAGAATTGAAGCAAGCAGCAAAATTTATTCCTATGTCAGTTTCTTTACTGCTTAATTAACCATAATTGGCAATGGATTCCCCATGAATTGAAAAATTTACATACTGTTCCTAAAAAGAATTGATTAGAGTCTGCAGTTTAAAAATTGCTCTATATAGCCATAGCTGTCACTTCTACCTTTATAATCATTAACCAGCTATATGTGGAAGTGAAACACAATTATTGTTTAGGAAGTGGAGAAATCATCCATATATTGGTACCTGAAACAGAGGAGGGTGTGACACAAAAACTTGTGTCACAGTTATCCCATGCTTTTCAAACAGATACCTAGTTTAGAAGTCTGATTGTACCACTGTCAGAGTGTTTGTAGTTTTTGGTGGAAAAGATGAAAATCCTTTAGGTGGTAACATAAAGAGATTCATAAGATTGAGCAAGTTATAATGATTTTTATGTGCTAGTAGCTAGAACTGTGACGAGAACAACTCACTGTTTTTATTCAGACTGGTTTAGGCAAGGGTTTGTTTCTGAAGGAGTGAAAACATGAAATAAGAAATAGTTTCATTTTAACCTTGGTAATACTAAAAAGTGAAGTGAGACACATTTACGTACAGAACTGCTGCTTTATGATTCCCAGACACCCACATAGAAATGCTTTTATTAATGTTGCTCCATCCCTGATTTGCTTCTCTTAATAATTACAAGCTAACTGATTGGTGCAGTCACTGCTACAGAACTGTGGAAAAAGGAATTAAAAAAAAAATCAGTAATATGGGAAAACAGTAAAAATATGTGAAGAAAAATACATAAGGTAGGGTAATAACCATTGGGAAGGGAGGACAGGAAAAAAGAGCTGAAGGCTTGTTTAAGAAAAATAATAGAGAGGGACTGAGGAATGAAGCTATAATGTGCAGACTGGGAACTCAGGGAACATTCCCCTATTATGAAGTACCCTCAGAATCATAGAACAGTTTAGGTTGGAAAGGACCTTAAGATCATCTAGTTTCAACTCCCCGAAAAAACACCCTCTGGGGGAGCCGCAGGCAGTAGGACGCAGTTCCACACCACCCTGCCACCAGCAATGCTGCCCCAATGAGCAGCCCCAGCCCCTGCCCCAACTTTTAACAATACTATTTAATAAAAACCAAACCAAAACAGAAACAAAACACCTCCAAAACACCATAAAATGGGAGGAGGGGACATAGGGAAGACATATTTCTCTGTAATCCATTCCTTTAGTTCTAATATTTTCTATCTTTTGTATCAAATACTCTGAGATCTCAGATTAATTTTTTATAAGATCTTGTATCACGTACAGAAGAAAATCTACAAGTGAAATTACACTAGAGCTTACCAGTGATTAATAAAAAATTATGCAATTAGCAGAAGTCATAAATTTGTATTGGACAGAAATTTAGAAAAGAAACTGAATGGAGATTTTATCACCATTAATATGATCCTAAGGAATACTCCGGGTTATCTAAAATAAACCAATTAGCACCTTATTTTTTACCACAGCAGTTACACACAGGATTCATAAATCATTGCAGAGTCCCCATACTTTATCATTAGAGTTTCTCAAGTTCTGTTTGTCAACTGAGTGTCTATTGCTACAAGTGCTACTTGAAAACAAGTGTGAGGCTGAATGTTAACTAGCTCTGAGTGGAGCTGATAGTTCTGTAGGGGCTGCTGCTAGTTTTTGTTTATCCCAACCTTATTTACTCAAAATAGGTGTAATTTAAAGCCACTAACTAGGTAATTTTTGAACACACATGGACAGAATCCAGTGTGGTAATAAAAAATTAAAATTGAACCATCCAATTCAAGTAATATCTTCCAGTAACACTAGTTAGAACTGAAATGACCCTCAGAAAGAGTAAATAAGCAGTTATAATGGAAACTACCAGCTAACTGCTTTATACTACAAAATGTGAAAATCTAAAACTGCACACCCATATGCACAGACAAATCAATCCTGCTCTGCTTCTCTAAAAATGAAAAGATGGACCCTGAATAGATTTAGGGATTTTGTTACTGCTGATATGAAATGCAAAAATTATGTCTGATTCTGGCTCACTCCCACATTAGTACAGAAGAAGACATCTTGGGACACCTGTTCTATTGCTAATCATCTCCCTGTTCTATTAATTTGGCAGTGAATAGACAATGCAGTTACTACAAAAGAGAGGCTTTGGGTTTTTTTCCTCTTAAATTATTTTCTATTATTTCATACTAAACTCAGGAACTTAGTGCCATGACACACAAGTATGGAGATGTTCTGACAGTTTAATTCTCTTCACAGTAAAACTCGGTTGAGCCAGCTTGTGGTATGGAACTCATGATATAAACACTATGACATCAAGTAAATGGTATGTCTTATCTGAAGAAACAATAAGAAGCAGAAGTAATAGTCTATCTTTGCAGGTTTATGTGGAGTAATAGCTTTTGATAGGCAGAAAGAGGGGCAAGTTCTATCTTTATGCTGTGATGATGTTGAGCAACACCCTGACCTATCAGTTTTCAGCTATTAAAAATGAGTGTCTTGGTAGAGCAGGAAATGGGCAAACTGAAGGACAACTAGATGTGATTGGGGGTGACAGCAGAAATCAATAATTTGGTGGCATGGTAGGTAAAAATGTAATGAACTGGGAAGAAAGCAATTACTTGTTTGGTAGAGAAGCTGATGGGGAAAGTGGTGCCACAGGGTGGTTTTAGGACTTACATATTTTTCATAACACTAAGATGCAAAGCTTTTCTGTCTGAGCAGATATTTAAGAGCACTGGCTGGTTAATTTTTTTTCCCAATACGGATATTAATCTGCATAGCTGGTGACTATTATGTGGAAAGCAAATATATTGCTGGTTTATTTCTGAGACAATTTTTGCATCACATTTTCTGTTTCCTTAGAGGAGCTGTGGGTTTCCAACAGGCATTGTCCTCCACTACAATTGTATCTCTTTTAACTTTTTTAAGCTGATGTCAGTTTAACATAATAATAAACAATTCATAATGTCTCAGCTATTTCTCTACACTACTATGGCCCCTACAATAAATATTCTTTTTCTTTCAGAAGTTGACATCAGGAATCAGAACTGAATTAGGCACCATATGCATTAGTTCACATAGTATTTAAGGGACATGATTTGTATGTATTTCTTCTGGGTTTTCTTACTTGTCAACTTCTAGGAGTAACTTTTCAAGCTATAAATACAGCCAACATCTCTTACATATGAACTCTCTATGCATATCCACTTTGCAGTGATTGAAAATTTGCTCCTTAACATGTATTACATCTGTCCAGCAGCTCCTATACCAAAGTCAGCTATATTAATAATTTTTGAAGATTAATTAAAAGCAGGAGATGCTTTAGCACATACACATATAGAGACCTTTTCTACCTTGAAAGCACAAACACACTTTCTTATTTTTAAAAATATGCATTCCACTGTTGGAGTAATTTTCACTATGTGTTTGCTTTTTAAAGGGAATTCATAGAATCGCAGAATTGCCTTTAGAGGCAAATGGTACTACAAAAACCCAGAATAGTCATGTCAAGCATCAAGACACATCACTGCTGGAGAGCTTGAATAGAAAACTGAATTACAGTCTGAGTTAGGAGATGCTCTGTGATTTATTTGTCACTCGGTTCCTGTAGAACCCAGGAAAACACTCAGCCTGAAGGAGAGATCATCTTACTCTGGCCATCACTGGGACTAGAATCAATGGTTTGATTTTTTACTTTAAGCACTTAACCCTCCAGGAAAGGAAAGACATTAGTGATTACAGAAAGTCAGGTATGATTGGATGCTGTACAAATCCTCATACAGCTTTAATAGCCCTCTGTGTCTTAGCTTGCAATATCCATTCCTTCCTCTTACATTAGTGGAGCTCACAGTGACACTGCAGATGACAAAGAATTAATGTAAAATTCAGTATTTTGAAACCCAGGCAAAGGGCAGAACAGCACAAACAAGTCTCATGAAGCTCAGTCGGTAACAGCTGTAGTTGTCTGTTTGCTATATTCAGTTCAGTGGTATTACAGGAAGATCTAGAACTACTCAACTCTTTCCCAAATGCCTTTGTTTTTTCATTCCACAGCAATAATGCTTGTCTTCCAGTAAGGTTTTTTTCCATCTTTACCTAGGAAGGCTTTTTATGGGGGTTGGATGTGTCCTTGTTCTTCATAAGTTCCTGTGAGCACACTCTATTTCATGTAAAACAGGAGACTCTTTGGGAATAAACCAGTTAAGGTCTGCTTGCTACACTGCAATTCCACTATCTCCTCCAGTACCATATGAGATATTCCCATTCTCAGAGCATCCAGTTCAGTGAAATAGCTCATCACTAATATGTTCAAATAAATGCTTTTCTCAATACCTTTAGTTTTTAATATTGAGTGCAACAGTATTTCCCAAAGGGAATGGGCCCTAAAGCTTCGAGACATTAACTAACACATTTGTGTGTAGAAAGATGTTTTCCTGAATGAAGTTTAAAAAATACCTGTTTTCTATTGCCTGTATTGCTCTTGGAGCTTCTGTGTCATTGTGCTTTTTGTTTAAAACAAAACCAAATTGTTTTCTAGTATCAGCTCCCACAGCATATACAGATCGCAGGCAGGCACCCCAAATAAATATATAGGAGCACTGGTTTCCCAGGGACGGTCCACACAATCAACAACTGTAATTCAAATATGGCAACTAAAATACATTTTAGAAAAACATGGAAATAAAAAACATTTCTTCCTATAAATATTATTTTCTTCCACTGATAATCTGCACTCCGCTTCAATGAAAAGCGTTGATACTGCTGCCAAATACAAGTATTTTGTTTTCAAGATCAATAGCATTTCTCCTGTTGGCTTTTGTGTCAGAGCTTCTGAATGAAAAATAGTAAAATATTGTAGGTTAGTCTTTTACCATTAGATGATGTCATAACAACTATTACCAAAAATAACGACTTTTGCCTGTGTCTCATCACAGTTCAGCTACCAACTGAAGGCTAACAAGAAAAGTCCTGAGTTAATTTCTGCTGCAAATGTAATTAGTTAATAAAGCACGAGAACTAGTGACTCGTATGCAAGAACAAGCATGGGGTATACTGTAGGCTTAAACATTAGCTGCTGTGGGGTTCTTATATGCAAAATCTGTATTTAATTCAGGAAATGATTTGGTATTTGTAGGTGTCTAAGACCTTAGCAATACAGGTAATTTCATCTGCAACAGCTGAATTTCAGATTGTAAGAAGCAGAACATTTGAAAATTATTAGCTTTTCCTGGCTTTTTCCTGCCCATGGCAGGGGCAGGTTGGAACTAGGTGATCTTAAGGTCCTTTCCAACCCAAACCATTCCATGATTCTATGTTTCTATGTTTCTTGGAAGATAAAAATATATTTTTCTTGACAGCTAAACAGTTCCTGAGTATTTAAATAGATTCTGATCCAGGATAAGCAGTGTTTCCAGTGGTTGTCTCTAGATTAATAAACTTTGTAAATGGCATTGGAATAACAGTATTCAGCAAATGTCAGTTTGAGTTCAGGATGGGCTCACAAAACCAACTCCGAATTGTACTGCCTCAGGAAGGACATGAATTTGTTTCCTGCAGCAAGAAGTGAGAGCACTTCTATTTTAATATCTGTACCAGAAAGTTCTGTTTATATGTCTAAATTATTGGAGCATGTTGTTTCAGAGCACAAAGGAGACTATTTGGTTTACAAATGAAAATTGGCAAGCTAAGGAGATAGTGACAGGAACTATTGCTTTAGTCATCATGGAATATGACATTCTTGCATCTAGCGTGTATTTTCTGGAACCAAATGTAGGACAAAATCCCATGTGATTATGTAGGCAGGAAACATTTTTTTAAATATCATAAAAAAGTGGATGAAGTGGAACTGATTGACATAATTTATTTCACTTTTCAAAAGCTTTTGACAATATTTCTACTCAGAAGCTATTAAATAAAACATAATTTTAGGGAAGCACTGAATAATATAATGGGAAATGTCCAAGGGATATGTTGTCAACAACGAGTACAGAGAATGGCAACTATACTGATCAAGGAAATAGTACAAATCAGAAAACAAGGGCAGCTCACCCTGACTTGGGAAGTGAAGTCTGAAGAGGGATAAGAATATTTTCAGAAAATGTCTGTAATGTGACAATAGTGGCTATCCTCTACATGCCCGTGAAAAGAAGTCCCTCTGCAGATTTCTTGTCAGCCCCTTTAACTACTAGAAGCTGCTCCAAGGTCTTCCTGGAGCCTTCTCTTCTCCAGCTGAACAATCCCAGTTCTCTCAGCCTGCCTTCATAGGAGAGGTGCTTCAGCCCTCTGAGCATCTTTGTGGCCACCTCCCTTGACCTGCTGGTCACGCTTCTTTTGATGCAGCCCAGGACATGGTTGGCTTTCTGGGCTGCGAGCGCACACTGCTGGGTCATGTTGAGCTTCTCATCAACCAACACCCTCAGGCCATCCTTCTCCTCAGAGTTGCTCTCAACCAGTTCTTGCCCAGCCTGTATTTGTGCTTCGGATTGCTCTGACTGTACAGTTTCAATTCAGTTGATACTAGGCTTAAAGAAATGTTTTACTGCATTTTTTTTCTGTTTAAGATTCTAATTAAACAAAAGGCATTCGAGAAAATGAAGAAGATTTCTTTACCTTTGCAGTGAAATTATTTAAAGTGGGGGGAAAATGACAATGTGAACACAACTTGATATTTTTGCTTACAAAAGAGATTGCGTGGGATTTTAGGTTCCCACCCTCATGTTGTTTGGTTTAAGCTGTAGTGAAGTAGAAACCAAAGTATTTTAAATATTATTTTCTGTAACTTTTTTTAATTCTGAATGAGATGATAATGGATAATCTGACTGTAAAAATCTTTTTAAACAAAAAACCCAGATGATCTTAAGCCTAAACCTCAGGTCAGGTTTCTGGCCTAAACTCAGTTTTCTGGCATGGTTTGGCTACCTGTCGTGTTTGTAAGTAATATATTATATGGCATTACACATTTGTCAAATTCAGTTGGTGGGTCTCACTCTTACTTAATAATCATTAATATAATTCCCTCCTTTTGCATATCATAAAACTTATTAGATATTTGAACTCTTACAGAGTATTATATCAAAGGTAAATTATTTTTTTATTCTAAGGGACATGGTCTTCTCCAGTGGGCATAATAAATATCAAGCAAGAAGTATCAATAGTAAGACTCCCTCTAAGAGTGGACTTGTTATAATTTATACAACAAAGACAAGATTTGCAGAGTTTTCATTCAGATATGCTAGTTCTTAAGACTAGTTTTCAAAATCTTAAGTTGAAAAAATGCTTGCATTCTATGCAGTCATTACAACTAAGAAGGAAAGGGAAAATTTCCTTCTACCTGGACTGTAGCATTCTAGCTCCCAGAAACTGTTGGAAGTCACCATACAAATTCCCAGAGAACTGCAATCTCTTATTTAATTCTATTAGTTTTGAGAGTAATTTACACTGTAAAAGGAGAAAAAGAATTTAAAGGTAGATCCTAATTCTTTAGATCCTAATCCTAATAGTTTACTCTATTAAAATTATGCCAAGGGATTAGGGGAACTAACTGCTTCCTCTAGCATGGAAAGTGAGAGTCTGCAGAGAGCCCATTTCTATATGCTGGTCCTACAAGCAATCGATTTTGCCGACACCAATTTTTAAGCAATTCCGTGATGTTAACTCAACACTCTATTACCTTATGTAATGAAGATCCTGAGTATTTGCCTGTGATTTAATTTACAAAAGTTTTCCTACGTACCCTGTTCTAAGCTGTACAACTTTGTAAGTGCATAGTCACTGAGGTAGAGAATGACCTGCTTTCCATAATTATGTCCCATCCTTACTCCAGTGAATAAATTATCACAAGCTTCTATCCCTGCTTTAGACTTTATTTGTCCTTATTCATCCTCAAGAAAATCATATATTTGAAAAAGGTTGGAGTTAGGTCTCGGTCTATACTTGAAATATCAGCCATTTTCTAGTAAATCTTTTTTCAGAGCACTTTTTTTTTTTTTTTAATTGTCAAAGTTCACTGTTCTTGTGCAGTTCATGGGGAAAAGGGAATTCTGCAATTTTTCTGAACTCTGCTTAAAGTAAAAAGAGCAACTGTGACCTTTAACTTAAAGAATAATTCATATTTACAAGGTATGTTATTAGAATGGGGTTATAACAAATTGTTGTGCACCTTCACAAGAAGCTATTAAATAAACTCTGTGTAAAGTTCTCTCTAACATAACTGGTTGTTAAGCTAAGGGTGTTAGTACGCCCTCAGTTTCTTTCCAAGAAACACTGGCATGGTTTCTGTTACCAAGTCCTAACCTAACTTATGACAGAATATCCAGGTATGTTTAGCTTATTCTGTATTACACTCACTCTACTAAATTTAGTGATTTTTCTGAGTGGTCTCCTGGCTGTAGTTTAAGAATATAATGAATAGTTTTTAAACTCAAACTCATTTCAGAAACCACATGGCTCCTGACCCTCTTTCTGAAGTTCAAGAGATATGAGAGAACATGAATTGCATAAATGAAGAAAAGCCTCTGTTCACAGTACTGGAATTGAGCTCATTTGTGTCTTACGCCCCATGAACAAGGTTAGAGACGAAAGCACAAAGGATGCACAAAACCTTTAATGGCCGTTACAGCAGACTGAGGTGACATACCTGCCCTGAAGGACAGCAGAGATAATGTTCTTGTAAAAGAAACAGAAACAATCTGCCTTGGATTTATGTGTGTATGTATTATTTAGAATCTATGTAGTGAAATTCTTGCCATAAGGTGCAGACATGAAGAGGATTACTGGATTTCTTTTTCAGTGTATTAAGGAATGATAAATTTAATAAGCAACTTGACTAAAAACAGTGTTGCCCACATTCTAGGTTCCCTTTTTGTAAGGGCTCTGCATTTGTACAGAAGTCTGCTCTTTCCAGCAGAGCAGACCAAAAAACCACAGAAAGCAGGACACAGCAGGAAACTAGTAAAAAGTATGTTTTTAATAGCATCTTGCAGTGGTAGGAGAGGGCAATGACCTCAGCATTACAAAACCCATATTATTACCAAAAGACAATGGATGGTAGAATGTAAGAAAAGACAAGACTTGAATTGCTAGACAGAGCAGAGAATTTTAAAATACTGGTATTTAAAACATGAATGTGAAGTTTCAATTTGACATTCTAGTTAGGGACAGGAGGAAAAAATGCAGTGAAGGACATAATGAAAAAATGTTAAGACTTGCCTAAAACCAATGTACTGTTAGCAATTATATTTTTAACAAAATGGATCAAGAGGTAACATATGTCTGACTAATCCTAGATATATAAATCATATCAAATTACAGTGAAAAGATGCCACATTTCACACATTAAGTCCTCTGCTATACTGTGATTGGCATGAATGACCATGTGGTTGGAATGAAAAGAGATTAATCATTGAGAATGGAGACAACAATTCTTTTGTCATGGAAAATTACAATGATAATTGGGATTGCAGTGTTATAGTCACATCTTGTGAGGCTTCTTTTCCCATTTTAAGTAGATTACCGGATTGTAGAATGTGATATGGTGACAACAAAGTGAACATATAGTTATATTCAGTGGCCATTCATGAAACAAACTGCAGCCCTATATCGGATGGAAAGGTACAAATGTTAACCCTGGGAGTAGAAAGGATGATAACTGTGCAAGAGGATAAGGAAATATGCTTAGTTATAGCAAAGAAAAACTGCAGAGGATTCACAAGGGAGTCTTTAGCAAGAACTTTAGGTTATGTCTATATGGTACACGGCAATGCTGTGCAGAGATGTTTGTGCTAACACTAAATGGTGTACCACAGTTATAAAGAGCAAAATATCCATATTAGTGGCTACCTGATGTGTAAGTATCAGTGAATTTTAGAAGAAAGGATTTATTACTTCAGTGAAGTGCTGAGTTAACACAGTTGTGGTGTTTCCTAGATCTGAAATATTTCATACAGTTTTTCAAAGCTCTGTTTGTTTGTATTAGAAAAAAAAAAAAAAGAAAAATTCTCCAAAGAGCTATCAGAAACATTCTAAAGGATATGCTGCAAAGGGGAAGATTAAGAGAAGGCTATTTTTCTCCCTGTAGTACTGTCTAGTGTGGTGTATTCCCTGAGTCAGAACGGATGAGTAGCTTTTTCCGCTCTCTCAGTTCTCCACCAAGAGTGTAGCTGTGTATAACCCTGTCCTGTTACACCTAAATGCTGAAACAAGACTCCAGAATGCTAGAGAGAAATGTCAGAACAGATCCAGCAGTTTAATTGCATCAGACTTTCTGCTGACAGTCTGAGCGTCTTTTCTCCATTTTGACACTTAAACGGCTTCCATCAATACAATATCCATGGTATTCACAAATGTGAATAAATTTATCTTTATGGTGCATTTAAAAGTAAAAAGTGTAATCTTTTATGTCACCCCTCCCTTTCATGCAGTATATCTATAGGAAAGGAGTAACAGGAGCAAATGCTCAAATAATTACAGGATGATACTAGATCTATGACTCAGTCTTATTTCACCCATTTAAATCAAAGTTGAGCTGATATCAGAACAAATATTCAGTTGCTATGTCCATAAGGAAATAAAAATATTTAACAATAGCTAATGATAGTAACCTAAGATTCAGAAAATTAGGATGTTAAGTACTGGAATTGTAGGGCATGAGCCACTGGTGTAGTAACATTTTAATAGGACTGTGAGAGTGAGAGCTATAAGACCATCCTGATTCTACTAATGTAGGAAATTGCATAAGTTGATATCCAAAATTTTTTGATCAAATGGCAGCAAAATGGTTTTGCCATGTAGCTGGGAAAGCACTGACTATAAACTTTTCATAGGGAAGACCCATCACTGGTAATCAGAGCTAGAAATCACTAATGGAACTTTTGGTAAGAAAGTGGCATTTTAACACTTGCAGCAAAGCATGGCTGAAATGCAACTTTAGTTTTTCTGCTGGATGTTCACAAAATCAAGTGTAGTTTAGGACAGGAAAGTTTGCTTATGGATGCCAAGTATTCCTGATTCAATACAAAAGGACTTTCCAGAGATGTGGTATTTTTTCCAAGCGGGTTTCCTAATATAAGTCTCCTCTAAATAAGAAAAATAGATCTCCTTTAAGCCTCACTTTAACTATGAAAAGGAAATTGGAAACTAATATTCACTCAAAGGACACAGTTTAATTACTGAACTGTTTAAAATAACTTGAAGAATATGTAGGGCATGTTTCTTTAAACATCTCCCACAGTTCATTTCTCTGCATGATAACTTGACTTAATTACTTGTCTTAGCTTTAGCTTCAGATCTCTAAAAAAACCTCTGTTAATTTTAAACACATACCAGTTTTCAGAGTGCCAGAAATGGATAAAACCTGGGATAGTATGGCTGTCAGAAACAATATTCCCTCTCTCTTTCTGGACTCATGGATGGCTGATTCTATAGCCAGACTTGTCAAAGTTAATTTCTTTTTTTCAAAGTCTACTTATTCATTCAAGCTACTGGGTGTACAGGGAGCAGGGTAGATTTCAAAGAGCTGGTATTTATTTAAATCATTGTTCCTCCAAAGTTAGAAAATAATATAGTGTTGCAGCAATGCTATTCACTTCAGCAAAGAATTTCCTCCCTCAAGGTTTTTCTCCATGCTTGCCATGTACACAGAGGGCATGTTTCCAAGCTTGGTTGCTCTCTGGCAGACATTACTATTTCTGGTATACTTGTTGACATAAATCATATAATTAGAGGCTGAAAATATTTTAAAATTGAAAAGTGTATATGGTGCACATGCTTCCACATACTCACGAATTACTCATCTATCTTTCCCATATAAAATGTACATATATTTACAAACAGTTTGTTTAGACACATTTCCACATAAATTTCATTTACATAGCTCCTTTTATATGTTTTTTAAAGCATCTCACAAAGCGGCAAAGCAAGTAGTTTTGAGACAGTATAAAACCTAACCATGTTGCACAGACCTTCTCTAGCTCAGCAGCTCCACAGAAAACAGTTAGAGGTTCTTTCTTGTATCCCAGGTTTTCTGTAACAGAGCTATCAAACAAGCTATCTGGGTTTCTCTTCACACCCCCACTTGGTCATGCCCAAGAAACCAGAAGTACCCTGAAGAACCAGTCATCTTAAAAGCTAACATGTTCCTGCAAGACTGTGCTCACGACTGCGGTATTTTTATAACAGCTGAGGCATCTGAAAATATATTGGTAGCTTTGGGCCAATCAATGGGAAATCTCAGTTGTACCCTCTACAAAGCAAAGCAAGTTCAAACCCACATCTATGACTTGTGGGGAGAAAGGCTACACTCACATACAATGAGCATACATACAATAGGTCTGAGTGAAATAATTTTTTCCAAGTCTGTTATCAATTTGCAGCCAAAGTGCAAGATCCAAGGCATTAGATGCCATGTATACAAGATCCTGAACCTGCAGCGGAGGAGTGAGAAAGCATGGCAGAGGTGGTTGTTAACAGTCTCTATTGCGCGCGTTACTTTAGGGAAGGGGGTCTGGGATTCTTTTAATTTTCTTTTTAAGGACTGTTTAATTCAAAACTGCACGGATGAGAGCAAGTACCACTACCATAAAAACAAGAGAAGCTAGTAATTCTGTATTTTCCCAAACCAGATGGAAGTTTCTCCACCGAGGAGATGACTCTTGGAACTGGGTTCTAGTTTGGGAAAGGTGCCAGGCAGCTGTTGCCATCACGACCTGCAAGCAGGGTGGAGGTTCAGGTCATGGCCCTGTGTAACAATTCCCTATCGATACGATCTGGATTGACCTTGAGAGTTGGTGAAAAGACTGCAGGACCCACATTTCTCAAATGGACAGGAGGCCCAGAATTAAAGGAGGAATTCCCATCAGGGATATGGTTTAGTGGTGGTCTAGGCAATCCTGATGTAATGGTTGGACATGATCTTAAAGGTCTCTTCCAACCTAGTTGATTCTATGATTCTGTGAGCAACTGGAAGTCCTCTGGAATCAGCATTCACAGCTAAATAAATAAATAAATAGAAAGCCCAACCCTACAGTTGGACAGTTATATGGTAACACAGAAACTTTAGAAATAGATTATAACCGATATTTTCATCAGCGTATTGGTAAGTCACAGCCTGTAGCTGAAGTTCATGTCAGTGTGCAATGCTACAGCAAACCCCCTTTTTTTAAGCAAATCAAGAGAAAATTTATATAACACGGTTCCGTGGGGAATTTTTCTGTGACAGTTGACAGTCATTAGGCTTGTTTGATGCTAATGAGGGCAGACAGCTATATAAGCTATTTCCCTCACCCGCAACTATTTGACTTCTAAATTTGTGCTCAAAATCCATTTCCAGCTTCAGCTGCTTTTTCTGGGTTCCCTTCACTTCTCTGACTAATCTGAATGTCATTTTAATGTTTTGCATAGGCATGGTAAATTCCCTAAAAGGAAAAGTGAGACAATGAAGATATCAGTGAAATCAGCATTTAATGCCACAGGATGCTGTCCTGCTCTGGCTGTTTAAATAACGTCCAGAGACGCCTTATAACATTTAGTATTTTAGTCTTGCTAAAGGCAGTCTTTTTTTCTTAAATACACACAGACTTATTAACATACCAAGGTTGACACTGAAGTATTATGTTTACATAAAATCATTACAGATAAGGCAGACTGGGCCTAATCCTGTCTCCAGTAAGAGGAACTTCCACTGCTACAATGATGAGCTCTGTAAATTCTTTTTTCTGCCTAGACTACAGATATTTCTACAAAGAACAGCTAAGCTCTCCAAGAGCAACTTTAATAACTGTGACTGAAAGGTTTTTGTAATGCAATGATCTCCTCTCCATTGTCTATATCAATATCTAGACCAGATTAGAGTCCAAATAAAGTGGAGATTTAGACCCTTTTCAAAATAGCAAGATGTGTGATGTGTATCACTGGGGTGGGAATAGAAGAGTTTTAAAATCCATCTGAACAAGGCAGAATAGTTTAATTACCTTTTCCTTTCTACCTAACTTCTCCTCTATCCTACTGTCTTCCCACAGTTAGTTTTGGTTTGACACAAATAACTACTTTCTGAAATACAGATTAGCTGGAGATACAAATCCTGCATGTTATCTTGCTCTCCTCACCTCTGGTAACTTTTTCCTCCGATACAAACAGAATAGCAATAACCATAGCATGGTCAAATTTTCTACTTTACTGAAAATGGCTGATTGCTACCAATGGATTCATTTTATACAATAAGTAGTCATCATTTTTTTCTTGCATTGAATTAGCAGTAAAAAAGTACAACTCTGGTATTTTTCACTGCATGTGGGCACCATCTAATATATCCTCTGAATGCTCATTCCTTTCTCTCCTGAGTATAGTTTGTGCCTGTAACTGAGAATAACTTAACCAAGTCAGGTGAGTGGAAAAAAAACTCAACATGTTTTCTAGGTGAAGAGGCTGTTTTCTATGGGATTATTTATTTATTTCTGACTTAGAGTTAGAAACATTATGATACCAGTGCTACAACAGTTTGTTCATTATGGTCTGCCACGCTGTATTGTTGTGTTCTCTAAACTTCCCTGCAGTAGGATGAATTACATCTGATGGCATGTAAATGAAAAAGTTTCCTGGTTAGAATAATTTTACATCACAGTAAGTTATTCAAAAGTCAGTGAATGTGATTTCCTTGAGCTTTATCCTACAGTTCTTAAGGGCTAGGTAGTTCAAAGCAGCAAGTCTAACAATGATGAAACATCAATAAAATGCCCAAAAGAGAAAGGTATCTTGAAATTAACAAAATAATAAATCAAGTTTCAGTTAATTTTCCAGCTGATTCTTAAGGAATTCTTTTAATAGGAATCTTCTTTAACAGCAAGTTCTCACCAGACAACAAAGATGTGCTGGACTAGACTTTCAGCTAATACAAACCAATTTTCTCCTGAAACAGCGTACCTAGGCTGGGGTACCAGGGGTGGGGGTAGAAAGAAGGATTAACTTTTTATTATTTGTAACTAACAGCACATTTTTTCAGAGCATGCCAGCTCTGTCTCAGGACAGCAACCACATTAAAAGCATTAAAGCACGTTAGTTGCATAGGGATTAAGGTTTTTTCATTCTTTGCTTTACTTTTCCATTGTTATCTAATTAAAGAAATATTAAATCAGCGTTAGAAAGTGAAATGATACCATCCTGTATCTCCAGGAGTACTGTAGCCAAAATAAGAAAGTATCTAACAATGATTCTCATAGGTGAGTGATATGAACCACCTAAGTATTTTTAATTGAACAGCAAGAAGCTTGTATACACAGACCCTTTTATTTTGACGTTCTCTAGTCGTGACACACCTCAACAGTAGCCTTGGCTTCTTGGGCACGGCTGTGTATACATACCAACTGCCATGTCAGCACCTGAGACCAAATACAATAATATTCTAATATATTCATCTAAATAATTGCTAGGTGGCAAGAAGGATATTGGAATGGATTAAACTGTGTTCAGAACTGAAGTCCTCTGCTAAACATTAGAGTACTTGCAGATCATCTAGGCATCTACATTTTCTCCTGTTTATAATTTAACATCTTCCCCCTGCCCCCCCAGTTTGGGGCTTATTGTCTAGATAAACAATATATAATTTTCTAAGTTTTTTTTAAGTTACTGATACAATAATTGCCAGCATATGCATCTATTTATATCCAATATTGTGATATCTATTATTATTGCCTTGATACCTTTTGAAATAAAGTTTGACTTAAGTAAAGTCAGATTTTGATTTGTTAGATCTATTGAAAGATTGCTAAAAAGAATGTTACAGACCATGTATTCACAAAAATATCAGATATTTACTTCTCTTTCTTAATTTTAATGAAGTTTACACTGTTCAATTTGAACAACAATCCAAAATCTTGGATACTTCAACTTCATTATTCCAAAGACAGGATTTTTCAGAAAGGACAGTTATATCTCCCCATTTCTTAAAAGTACTTTTTTTAAAAACAGAAACCAGGATCAGACTCCGAGAGCAGGTATATCATGCACAGACTGGAAACAAGGCATACAGAGCAGCAAACAAGGACAAGATACGCATTATATAAAATTATCAAAGATCAAGTGGGGGAAAAAAAAGATGAAGGGAAAGAATTATACATAAGCAGCCTCATCAATACAATCTGAAATGAAGAACATGGTTTTTAATTCTATTAACTTAACCAAACTATGTTAAACCCAGTATGGAGTAACTGTTGGAGCAGGAAAAATAATATTCTTTGGGAATTTACATGTGTATTTTCTTGCTCATACAGTGTCTTACAGTAGACTACAATATTATCAAACGACTCTTCATTTATCATACTCAGATTTCAGTTCATTTTTCTTTCTCTCTTAGTCTGTTCATTGATGAAGACCAACACATTTAACTAGATGTTAAAAATTTGAGTTGTGGTTCTAAAATTATAACTCTCCATAAGACAAATGGTTCTGTTTCTTTTCCCTGAGTAGAATCAAGCCACTTGGTAGAAGAAATGTTTGAGATTTCGAGCTTTGAATAGCAGTGACAAGGTGCAGGTAGGGATTTAAGAAAAATGTGAAACTTTTTTTCCTCCTGGTCAATGCTGACCTTGCCTGACATTGCTGCAAGGATTCACTCCTCTAGGAATTAGTCTAGTGTAATTCTAT
This sequence comes from Coracopsis vasa, assembly GCA_026283785.1. Classification (NCBI taxonomy): domain Eukaryota; kingdom Metazoa; phylum Chordata; class Aves; order Psittaciformes; family Psittacidae; genus Coracopsis; species Coracopsis vasa. The sequence continues at coordinate 1,327 of JANHGB010063549.1, read as the reverse complement.
TTTATGCTGTTCTAGTTCTTACACTGATCTCATCCGTGTAATATTTCAGTGCTCTCCAAGTTCAAAATTATAATCATCAGGATGAATGTGATTTTCTTTCCTGCATCCTCTTTCTGTAGGGAAATAATATGCACAAGTGTATCAAATGATGTATTAGTGTTAATACCACGTGTATTACACAAATACATGCTAATAAAGGCAAGTTGAAGAGACAATGCTTCCACAGGGAGAAAGTGGTGATGAAGACTGCAATGGTTCTTGGATCCTATGGCTTTCTTTTCTATTGATGAAAGGCTATGAAAAATTTTATGATTTTTCTATTATCAAAACCAGGAGAAAGCTGAAGTTCACCAGTGAAGAAGACAATGGAGATCAAAGCCATTTAGAGTAAGAAAATATCTCTCCACTGATGTTTGCTTAAAGGAACAGGACAGGAAGTTGGCAGAGACATACTTCAATGTCCCATTGGATAAATGAATTTCCAACGAAATGAACATATGAAAAGAAATTACATTGTCAGAGGAATGTCAAAACTGTGTAGATGATGCTGATCTATAAATTCACCACGAAGAAAATGAACAAATGGTGATAATGTAACAGGTTTTTTAAATGTTATTTTAAAATTTACAACTTGCACTAGTAGTATGTAGTTTCCTGTGTGGACTTAGCATGTTTCCTCTGTTTCGAGATCATATGTTTTTACAAAATGTCCTTTTATAGAAAGTTTCAGTTGCTTACTTGCTCTGCAGTATCCATACCTAATCTCCTTTTATTACTCCTTCCCCAGCTATTCCTTTTTCTCATTTATCCCCCACCACCCCAGTTGCCTTAGGCAACTGGAAGATGTATCTTCCATATGCAATGAAATCCTATGGAAATGAGGTCTGCCATATACATTCTTTGCCATCTACAGAAAGGGATCCCATTATCCACTGGCCACGAAATTACTCATGTGTCTAACTCTCATGGCTTGGCCTTACTAACACATCCTGCTTTTGCAGAAAGGGAAATGCAGCTGAACTGTAGCAACTCTAATGACAGGTGAACAACGTTTCCCTTCCAAAGTCTAATTCCCTTCACTTCTACACCAATGTAAATTTAAAGTAGGTGATCCTGCCCCTCTACTCTGCTCTTGTGAGACCTCACTTGGAGTACTGTGTACAGTTCTGGTGTCCCCAACACAAAAAGGACATGGAACTGTTGGAACAAGTCCAGAGGAGACCACGAGGATGATCAGGGGACTGGAGCATCTCCTGTATGAAGACAGGCTGAGAAAGTTGGGGCTGTTCAGCCTGGAGAAGAGAAGGCTGTGTGGAGACCTCATAGC
>JANHGB010063547.1:0-15909 GCA_026283785.1 Coracopsis vasa | reverse complement strand
CCCAAAAGATCATCTCAGTCCAACCCCCCTGTCATGGGCAGGGACACCTTCCACTAGACCAGGTTGCTCCAAGCCTCATCCAACCTGGCCATGAGCACTTCCAGGGATGCGGCACCTACAACTTCTCTGAGCAACCTGTGCCAGTGTCTCACCACTCTCATAGTAAAGAATTTATTTCTAATACCTAATCTGTATTTACTGTCTGCCATCTTAGAGCCATTCCCCCTTGTCCTATCACTACATACCCATGTAAAAAGTCCCTCTTCAGATTTCTTGTACGCCCCCCTTTTAGTACTGGAAGACATTAGAGGGAGGGGCAAAGCAGGAATAAATTACACATTTATACTTACTGAAAGTCCAATTTTTTACTATCTCTGAATTAAATTCAGCTACTTTTTCCTCAGTAATGTTATCTTGATGGCCGATTGATGGTTATATACCCTAGCCTTCATGTCACTGAACAGCACTTTCCGGTACCACCTCAAAATAATTTCAAAGATCCCATAAACGTTCCTCAGAACTAAGAACTCTAACTGATCCACAAACCACTTCCATCACTAGACATTTTCATAGGGGAAACTATATTTTAGTAAAAAATAATGTGACTTTGTACAGGAATGCTATAAATCAAATTATTTAAATAAGTATCCAATAAGTACATGAACAAGGTTGACTGACATTGCATTCTTACACATCCAGTAAAAAAAAAAATCTCCATAGGTCAATAGCAACAGCCAAAGAAGTTAGAATTCAAGAAAGATTAAGAAAGGAATAGGAAACACAAACATTACTATGTCACAGCATTATTCTGCCACACATCTACAGTCCTGAAAACTGCCTGCTGTTCACTGAAAACACAGGGGAAAAAGGTTACTCAGAGTAATAAAACATACCACAAAAGTCAATATGGATGATCAACAGTTTTCATATGCAGTTGGCTAAAACACTTCAGCTTTTAGTGAGAGTGAGCACACAAGAGAAAAGTGACAAAGACATAGGCGACTAACATAAGATATGCAAAATGTGAAAAAGAGATGGCTGTTCTCCGCCTTGCAAACACCGGAACTGGAAAATACATCTAATATCTGAAAATTTCATTTTAGAATAAAAATCTTTTCCCTTGCTCTACAGACCTTGTTATAACTAAATTGTGAAACATATTGCTAGAGGATATTGTGAAGGCTAAAGCACAAATGGACTCAAAAGATTAAACAGAAGTCTGGTACAGAACTCCATTAGCTTCTACTAAGCATAATGACCTATTTTTTATAACCTTGCTCTCAGGAAAACCTAAACCATTCCCTATCAGCAGCAAAGAAGTTACCAGGAGGGAAAAAACCCCCAACAAATCAACCCAGTCTATATTTAGTCTCTTTTATATTCTTAAACTTCCATCACTGATGACTAGAAGGCACAGTCCAGTGAAATACTTCTACAAACCAGGTATATTCCACAGCAGCAATTGCATCCAGGATGCCAGATTTTCAGTCATGTTGCAAAACTCAAGACATACAAACAACACATGAAAAAATGAACCATTTAATGGTTCACCTGGTTTATTCATTCCTTATGTCTGCAAACTTGATAGAGATACCTCTATTGACAACACAATCTGAAGCACAAAAACTATCAGTAACTATGCTGCAGAAGAAAAGACTGAGGCCTTTTGCTTCTTCTGATGCTAGGGCAGCTCATCTGAAAGTGCAAGAAACACATTACCTATGGTTTTGTACTAAATGACAGACATTGTACAAGTGATGATTGCTGTTATTACAAACTTTTGAGTTTGACTGGCATGTTGAAAAACGGGCCAATTCAGACATTTCAAGGTTACCTGTCAGAAATGACAGAGACTGCATTATTTTTCTTGCATAGGTTTTCCCCGGATTTCACTGTTCTGGAATTTCTCTTGATATTTACTATTTCTAGACCTCTTCTTTGTTTACATCTTGAAAGTTTGCAGATTGATGGATAGCAAAAGGATACAGTAACGTATCACAGTTCTATTCTTACAGTGGTTATTAAACAAGCTAAATATATATATAATTTTAAATCCTAAGTTATATATCATTATATCTGAATGCTCACCAAGTTCCTTTTTTTATTTTACTATCCAAGAGTCAGCACTGTTTCAGGTGCACTGTACTGGAACTCTGGACATACAGTCAAGTTGCCATTTTAATTCACAAACCAAAAAAACTTTGCTAATTCAGTTCAGGACAAACTGTATTTTATTAGTATTTCCCTATGACACTGCACTGCAAACGTGAGTGTGAGCATTAGTCACACCATAGTCACTTGCTGTAGCAGCAAGTTTTACTTATTCTAGTAATTCTTTTCCCAGTATTTTCTCTAACTAGTAGTTTCTATTCCATTATTTTCATGCATTTTGTTTGTTTTTTGATGCTTTGCATATATTAATTTCACTTCCCCATTTTGCATTGTAGGCATAACTTTTCTCTCACATCACGTCCCAAATCAGTCTTCTTTTCAAGTCCATCCTTTTCATTTCACAAGTCCCAGTTTGCTGGTCAAACTTTTATTCAAACTTCTTCTCCCCATTCAAAGAATGGGAAGTAACCTTATTCTTTTTACCTCTTCACTGACATCAAGTAACTATGGAAATGAACAAGTGCACTAACATTAATCTTCCAAGTACACTAACTAGTTTTGCTCAAGCTTTTAATATTCTCAGGTGAGGTGAAAGCATGACACAACATACAGAGTGTTTCAAATCTTTTCATAAAATATCAGAATTCCAAATCCTGTTTGAAATTCCTCACTCAGATACAATAGGTACTATATATTGTAGTTTTCTATGGCTGCAGGAATGTGAATGTCCATTGCTTCCAGCATCTACAACGAAGCACAATCTATAACTTACTTATCTTTACTAAAAGTACTAAACTTTTTTCCTGTTACACAGTCTTACTTTCTAGAGATAAGCATAATTGTAACAGCTGAATTACTTTTTTTTTTTCCAATGGTTCCACATTTCAAGTCAACTTTGGAAGGAAAAATAAAAATTAGCCAGAGATGTGCCATTTGCAAGAAAAAAAATTATAAACAAATAAAAAATCACATGCTATCCCATCCTCAACTTTGAATATCTGTAGTCACTAAACTGCTCTAGCATCCTCCTCAGTGGAATATGAACTTCAAATTCTTCCAGTATTGGCCTTCAGCCAAGAACATCCTTTTCACAGTTCCTCATAAATTCCATTCACCTTTATTTACAGAGCACAGAAGCCTTGAAAAATACTTCAACAACATTCAAATAGAGGCAAACTTCAGTCATTTGCCTTAAGAATTCTATCTTCAGTTGGCCTATAGACTGACAGAATTCTTGGCATCTAGTAGGAACAGCATGGATCTTTCTGTAAATAATGCTCTCCAGAGAGGCAAAACCAAGAGAGTTGTCAAATTTGAATACAGCAGGAATAACAGCTGAGCAGAAAGCAAGCAGGTTGGAGAGGCCCATGTGAGGGGAATAGCAGGAAGAATAAGGACTGAGAATGGGAAGACATGAGTGGCAAATTAGGACTTGCTAGGTGAGAAGAATGGGCCTGAGAACATTGTGGAAGATGAGGCACCAGAAAAGCCTGTGGCAAGACAAAACATTCAGATTTAACTCTAGAATATACAAAGAGTAGTAAAAATATACTACAGTTACTGTCTTCTCTGTCTTTTTTTTTTGTGACAGTTTTCACAGTGTTTTAAAAATTTCAACACTGAAAATAAGAGCAAAATACTTGCCTTACCCTGAAGAATCCAGAAACACAGGAAATAGCCATGTGTTGAGATCTCTTTTTTTTTTTCTTTTTGCCTTACATAAACATGAAGAGATCAGCACGGGTACTGGGGGCTAAGCTCGGTAGGCAGCTAAGAGCCACACTGCTGCTTACTCTGCCCTGTCATCGGACAGGTGAAGAGAAAAGCATTAGTGGAAAACAAGAAACTTGTAGGTCTAGATAAAAACTGTTTAACAAAAGAGAAGTGGAAGAAGAGAGAAACAAAACACAACAAGCCAATCACTCACCACCTCCCACGGGTAGACAGATGCCCAGCCAGTTCCAAAGCAAAAGCTGGGTTAAGCTTGCTAAACCCCCCTCCCCTCCATTTTATCACTGACACTATATGGCATGGAATATCTCTTTGGTTAGTTTGGGTCATCTGCCTGGTGGCGTACCCTCCCAACATCTTGTGCACCCCCAGTCACTGTGGGGGGGATGCAGATGGGACATAGTGAGAAACCTTGACACTGTGCAAACACTGTTCAGACAGAGCTAAAACATTAGTGTGTTATCAACACTGTTTTAATCGCAAAGAACACAGCATCAGACCAGCTGCTATGAAGAAAATTAACTCCATCCCAGCCAGACCCAATACAATGAGAAAACTGAAGAAAAACTGATGCTTTCTACATGGGAAGCAAGTGTCAGATTTTGAAAAGGCAGACTGCCTGTTCAATGGAAACATTTAACTTCCAAACATCCCACCATCAAATCATTTCCAACTGGACACCTGTTGGTGCTTTTGACTGATTTAGCAAGGGCACATACCACAGCATTTGCTGCAGAACATGTTATAGGAACTCTTTAATAAGCTACAAGCGATGACTGCAATACCTCAGCATGGATTCTGGAAACAATCCCCAGATAAGTACTCAGAAGGCAATGTCCTTGGAAGGAAGTTACCCTGTAACTCTTCAGTTCAATCCTTCCAGCTCCTTCTCCTAAACCACAAACCCCTCAACATTGTCAGAAATAAGATATGGCGATCACTTCTCTAGGGCAATATAAGACCCAGAGACTGACCAAGTGGCAAGTCCCACTTGCCTTAAACAAAGCTGTCAAATAAATGGGTTTTGAGACAAGTACAACGTGCTTCACATAGGCTTACTAGAGGATAGACATGATTAAGAATACTAAATTAAATACAGAATAGAGTGACTAAAGAAAGTTTTTACTTCCTCAGAGGAGGTCTGAGGGAAACAATGCTTGAAGCAGCAGGGGTCTAATGAAAAGAATTTCAGATTTTTATATACTCTCCAGAGAAGTTTCAGAATACACTGTGTGATTCAGAAAGAGAAATTAAGAAATTCCAACCTCTGCTCTCCAACAATATGAAGTGACAATGAAGATTGGTGAGAGGCTGAAGTTAAGTTCCAACATGTCTAATATCTACCAAATACCTGGTATCCCAAAAGCCATTAAGTATGACAGGACTGTGGAGGAAGAAATACTGCCAACTTCAATTACTACAGGCTTACCATAGTTAGGAGAGTACCAAAAGAAACCTCTGTGCCACACTTAATCCCAGTTCTAAAAACAGTGAACTGTCAGATGCAACATTCTCCTACACCTCTTACAATCTGTGAATGAAGGTGAAGAGCTTGCAGTTGAACAGTGAGAAGAAAGCCTTTTAAAGAAAGAAATAAAAATAAGGCAAGTAATTTACAGCTACTTCTTATTATTCTCCCTCAACTTTAAAACAACTGCTACATACCTGAAAAGCTACAAAGTCTTTCAAATGTACATTCAGCTTTTAAGACAAGACAATCCTCATCATAACAGGACCTACTGCTTCCACCATAAGAAACAAAAATACTTTTCAAATAATTAATTTCAAGTTGCTACGCGATCAGTTACTACAAACACATTAAATGTGGTGTACTACAAGATCACCAGTACGCGACCTCACTAGGTTTACCTTGTCTACTGAAGTTGTATCTAAGATCTAGGAAAGTGAAATCTAGGTTTCACTTAGGAACCTAGGTTTTCTAGGTTTACATTTAAAGTTTGAGGATTAATACAAAATACTCTTTTTCAGCCATTAGCAGAGGCATCATCTAAGAAAGTTTAAAGAGATGGATTCAAGTAGCATGCTGGGACTCCGTTTTCCCTCGCTCTTCTAATCCTCTATTCTATGCCCATATCCAGATTCAATTTGCTTACTACAGACAAATGAGTGAGGAACTGAAAAGGCACTAAGGAAAGCTCACACTCATGGACTTTTTAAACATGTTTAAAATTATCAAAGTCAATAATATACAACAGTGTCCATGTACAGGACACACTGAACACTCCAAGAGCTATCCCTTAATCTTCCATTTGTTAAAAACGTTTCAGATAGGTTAAACAGTATACAGCAACCTACACAGTAAGACTCAGCTACTCCGTATCAGACTTGGGGTTTGCATATTTCAACATTTAGACCACCACAATGCATCAACAGTAAAAGCAACGCAGCAGATGTCCATTTTAAAACAAAGGGATTTGCTGTTCATATAGGTTTATTTTTCTGTGCACAGATTTCTGTGAAGACAACATGTACATACTGAAAATATTTCTGTGCATTCACCTACACAACCACATTGTCTTATAAACTTTTTAGAATACAACTCCAAGAAAAAAGATCATCTATCACTAGGAAACATGATCCCATCTGCTGATTTTACAGACACAAAGAGAATTCCCATGTTTTAAAAAATGGCCCTTTATGATCCGGCATGAGCTGGCATATAAAAAAGACCATAAAATTTCACACAGTGGTTTCTGTTACAATTGGCCTATGAAATCCACATTAAATATAGCTGTTGATTCACATCACTTTTAGTATTTGTTTGCTGTTGGAGATACCAGGTGCATTTGGTTTCTGTAAGTGCACTTTATTCTACACTGCTATCCTTTATTTTTTAAATAAAGCTGAAAACAGGGCACTCTTAGGATTTACCAAAGGTAAAAATGCACAGCTCAAAGAAGTGATGTTTTACAGGTTTAACACATTAAAAACACCCAAAACACCTACAGGACAGAATTTCTAAGTGATTAATGCAGAACACAAGTAATTGGATCTATGAATTCAGTCAGGATGGAACTAAATGCAAGCAATTAATATTACTTGTGCTCAAATAGAATATTTCACGTTTATCTTTTCCACGGCTGAGAATACTGAATAAATGAACCATACAAATGGCTAAAATAAGGACCTTCAGAAGGAAAATTTTATCTTCTCCAAAACAAAAATGGTTTCAATATCCACAGGTTGGACCATTGAGAAAAACAAAGACAGTTGTACTACCCGTAACATCCATTGCTATGAAGACTTTATCCTGAAGATAAGGACTTGAACAAAAAGCTAACCCATTTTTTTAAATAAATACAGTTTTCATATCCACATATAATGTACAGAGAGCCAACCTCAGTCAACCTGCTTTGAAATACCACCGACCCAATGTACCTTATTTCTTATCCATCCATTACCACACTGGAAACACAAACTAAAAGGCAAATAAACAAGCTCATATTGTCAAAAGAAAGGACAAGTGATGAAGCAGTTCTCTCAGTCACTCTATACTCCGCAGCCTATGATTCCACACAACCTTCATTCTTCAGAAACTTGCGAGCGGATGCACTTTCCTCAGGCTACTCTGCTCCACCTCCCACACATATTTTCACTTTGCCTTCCACAGCTTTTTACAGTCTGTAACTTAATGCCATACAATCTAAGACAACCCAGCCTACACTGTGAGTGCCACTAACTACTGTGGCTTTACCTGTGTGGCATCTTGGAGAAATGAATTTTTAAATCCTTAGACTAATCATACCCTAAACATTTTATAGTCTTTTATTATTTCCTTTCACTTAGCGCAACCACATAAGTTGTTGCTGTCCAACTTCCTCAATAAAAATACTGCTGTGGCTGTTATTCAGTTCTAAGAAAGGTCAAGATGACACTGAAGATTATGCAGATCCATTACATTGCAGTATCTGTCTTAGGAGTGGGTTTTTTTTCTGCTGTGGACATGCTGTGATTTATGTAAGGACATATGTAGGACATATGTAATGCAATACATAGCTAATTATGCATTTCAGAGGCTCTTATTAATTCCATAATATCACACACCTGAGGTACAGAAACTGCTGCAGAAATCACACTGATCTCCCTTGTTGCTCTCTCCAGGTACAACTGTGCGCAAGCATGATCCTTTACTGCTGATGAAGTCAGCAAAATGACAGTTTCCAGATCACCCATCACGCCACAGGCTGGTTCACCATTCAGGATGAGCACATGCACTAACAGAGTCACATGCAGTCATCAGCTCACTCTCACTTTTGCCTGCCAGCATCACTTAGGCCCTGATTCTCATCAGGCTGTCTACGGTAATAAATACTGCTGTGAAGACTCTGTCCTGAAGATTAGGAGTTGACCTAAAAGCTAATCCATTTTTTTAAATAAATACAGTTTTCATATCCATACATAATGTACAAAGAGCCAACCACAGCCAATCTGCTTTGAAATACTACTGACCCAATGTACCTTCTTTCTTATCCATCCTACAAAATGAGGTAAAGTTAATTACAACCTCACCAGTTGAGACTGTCTAAGGGACATGAACAATGCCAGCATTTCTCCTACTCCTGAAGTCCTTTTCTCCTCTGCAAAGAGCAAATGATGGGTGGTCCAACTGCAATGTGGCTCTGTGGAAGTAAGAGGCACAGCAGCCCGTAAAATCACAAAACCAGAAAGCTTTTCATCGACACACAAAACATCCCCTCTCTTCCAGACAAATAAGGAAAAAAAAAAAAAAAAAAAAAAGACCCACCTGCTCCAGGGTGAATGCCACCAACCATGCACTATCACATCTTTGTATTGCATGTTCCTGCACTGCTCCGGCCTACACTTAAAGAATTTAAGTCCTCCAGCACAGGGAACATGTTACGTGTTTGAAACAAGTCTTCTACTGTACAGCCCTATATACACTTTTGGCACTATATCAAATAATACTGACATAAATACAATAGAAAAAGCTCTGCTTCATTTAGTCACGCCCTCTCACTGGAAGTCACTGGTTCAATCCGAACTCCCTCTCCCTTTTCTGACCCGCTTTCATCCTCCCACGTTGCTTTCATTATTGTCCTCTCTCTTTTCCAATCCCCATAAAAAGAAAATCGCAGAACCACAACTGCAATTTAAATACAGCTTGCAGTATCAGTAAACAGGCTCACTTTTGAACAACTTACAGAAAGTAACCAAATTCACTTCTTTACAGTAGTCTACCTACCTTTGGGAAAAAAATTCATCCAGTAAATCACTACACTTGTTCATGATGCTAAGAATCAAAGGTCTAGTCCAAAAAGGCCATAATTTTAATTCAGACAGAACTCACACAACTCTGACACACTAAGTAAGGCAAGAAAGTCAGTAATGACAGCTTATTTAAGAAAGTGCCTAAACATATATCTGCAGATGTGTTTTCCCTGCTTTTGCTTTTTGCTACAGATACTTGCAGCAAAGACCTCAAGTATATTAAAGAACTTAGATATATCAACTTTAAGTTGCCATTAAAATGTTGGAATGCTGTAGAGTGTGAGAAACATCACAAAAAAATTGCTCCATGTATAAGATTCATTTATATTCACATGCTATTCTTTCTTTTTTATTAACTCCCTAATAACTTTGGCTCCGATGAAAACTGCAGATCTGCACACACTTACCTTAGCAACTGATAATGGTATCAGGTTGAAAAACCAGCATGCCAACAGGATTTCAGTCCCTAAAACACAATATAATTTGGCTCAGCTATTGTAACTGCATAGGGAATACGCAATATAAGGCTCATTAGTTTTATCTTCATCCGCTCAAATCAAAAAAGACTGTTAGGAAAACAACTGCACTTAGTTCACAAAATTGGCTACTAAAACAATGGTAAACTGCTCACACAAAAAAGCAGTCTGAAGCACGTCTCCATGTGTAACATCCCACATTCACAACTGTCACCAAAAACTACTTTGCTCAGTGTATGGTTATTTGGATTCTTCTTGATCATCTAGCACAGTAAATTTTCCCCTGGATCTTACCTTGCACATCACCTGTGAATAGATTATTTCACAAGTGCACCTGACTTTTATTTCCTAAGTGGTTCTATGTCCCCCTTAACCATAATTTTAGTACCAGCAAGCCTTCAAAAACCAAGCAGCTACCTCTTAAGAAATCAGATTTCTAAATAAGGTAAGAACAGTTACTGAGTACTAAAGCAGTGCTTTTTAGTTTACCATCTGCCAATAACTGCAAATAAGATCCTTTTTTTTTTTTAGTTGCCTTAGGTATCAACTTTAATAAACCTACTGATTGTCACCTCTCTTGCCCGATTATTTGACAAAAGTCACAAATCAGACATAAGAGAAGACTTTTTCACCTACTTTCCTGCCAATATAGGAACCCTCCACTGTACTGTAGTACCTGAGGATTTGCTCAACATTGCTTTCAACGACTGAATGAATGTCTGCTGCTCAGAGAACAGTTTCCCTCTTTAAATATACCTTCCATCCATCACTGGAAGACAAGCACTCATCTTCTGTGCAGAAGGCAACTTAAAAACACTGAATAAAAAAGAAGGACAAAAACTTAAGTTTCATGGCTTCCTTTGAATTACCACCATTCACTGTAATGCCAAAAATACATAAGCAGAAATTGTGAATGATTTTGTAAGGAAGTGGTAAAGAACCATACTGAACTGCAAAGGAGGAAGACTCAAAAAGCCAGCCTAACCTCACTAACCATAAAGGCAAATACGTACTTATTTTGAACATCCCTTAAAGATGTAACAGGTTCTTGACAGGGATGGTCATTGGACAGCTCAAAAATTCTAACCACTGCTCTAATAAAGTAATAGGTTAATCACTCTTCCATGCACTTTTCCTTACTCTATACCCACATAAACAAAGGAGTGATTGCTTCCTACCAGCAGAAAAACACAGAGAACATACTAATCTGTTTCTAAGGGGCTTAATGTCCTGCTCCAAGTGCCCCAACTGGCTTCCCCTGCACCCACCACCTGCAGAGCTCAGACCTTCAGAGGGAGCCAACTCAGCCCATCAATCTGTCACACCACTAATACACTAGGAAGCAGGAGACAGAAGGAAACCAGCAGGTTTAGTTGCAGCAAATTCAACTTTAACAGAAGCCAAAAGAGATTACATAGAAGGAGCAGCTAAGTTTGTTTTCGGTTACACTCTACCAAGCTTGTAACTCTCATGGGAAAGAACTATATGTAAGAAAATAAAACAGAGAAATTCTGTAAGGAAAATGACTGGCAAAACCTAAGTCTTAAGCATAATTAACAGATCTTACCCGCAGACTAACATCCTTACTCAAAGTTTAGCTTAGGATAGTTCTAAGACTCTCAACCCAAATGCAGACAGAACCTAATGCAAAATGACAGCTAAGTATACTAATATCTCTAAGGTTTAAGCAGACTGACTCTGACAAGTCTTGCTGTGACAGTTCAAGCCACCACTGTCTCAAATGTCTTTCCCACCTCTCTGCTAGGTCAGGGTAAGCTAATGTGTCTGTGCCCCAGCTGCCCCAGTTCACAGCTGGAGTGTGGCTGCACAGGCAGCTGAGCTGATTTGCCACCACCAAACACAGGGTGCCTGCCAGTTTCCCCCGGGCTACCCTGACCTACCCTTACACCCCCTACTCCAGCACTTGTCAGATCTTTCCACAGACAGATTGAAACCAGTAACCCAGAACAAAACCTGTATTTTGGAAAAGCAGAGGGGTGAAAGAAAGGAAGGAAAGTGAATTTTACTGATTCAGTCATGAATCCAGTGAGTGCCAGCACGACCACAATGCAATCAAAAGGAGAATGTGACCTCCCACTTCGGTGGCAAAGCACTATTAGAAAGCTGGTGCATCCATAGCTTCACTTTAGACCCATTTCAGCATATTTTAAATAATGTAATAGTATGCACAGTAATGCAATGGTATATACCGTGCTCAGCCCACCAAAGCAGAAGTTTCAAGAGTCATCTTTAAAAATCTTCACTGTATTTTTATACTTCTACAAAACACATTTAGGAAGTGGGGATGATTCCCTATCATCTCCTTTCTCCAGCAACTCAGTCAGTTGAGACAACTTTTTATATTGTAAAATAATTTTTTTTAAACACAATATTATTACAGTCTGCACCCTCTCCTTCCGTTCCCTTTCCTCCTCCAACTTCAATACTTAAAATCCTTCAAAACGCAAAATGGAAGCAGCTCCGTATATACGTTAAAAGGAAACTGCTAGGGTTTATATAAGCTTACTGCTATGCAACTGTGTCCCATCCACAGATTCTAGATACCTACCATACAAGCTATTATGGTGTCTAGCTCTTTAAATAATCACATTCATTTGTGACTGGTATCACAAGTGATACCAGTATGTAAGCAAAGAATAGGTTATCAGCTCATAAGCAGGTTTCCATGCAAACAATAATTTCCAAATTGGCAAATAAAATTAATCTCTTCAGTAGATCAAAATGATGACACAAAACCTGTGAATACATATACTTTTTAACAAAGCCGTATTTGGCACCAACCTGTTTTACAAAATTACAGGGTTTCCTAGATTTCAGATGTTTTATTATTGCATCACCCAAGAATTATGCGGTTACACTAACATTAACTGGGTGCAGTTGCAAAATGAGCTGTCAGTATCCTAGAATTAATCAATCTCAAGTATATTGTTTCGTAATTAAGCTTATGAATACATCATCCCATGAATATAAAACCAGCAGCAATAAACACATATCCCAGAAAAGAGGGAGAATTAGAAGGCTCTTCTTCAACTTTCTAGGACATCTAAATCATTTGGAGACCATTCTTCACTCTGATTCTTTTTCACTGTGGTTGTGCTAAAGGTCTCCAACTGGAAAGCATTTATACACATGCATTAGTCTTAAAGGTTTAAAGCCACATAACTAGACAGCAAAATCAGGTGATACTCCCTGTGCAGTTTACAAACCTCTGTTTTAATAAAAACATACATGTTTTATAATATTTAAAAACATTGGAATTATTGTTGCTGAACTGATTCATAGTTCTATGTTTCCAAGAGATTAATTTATTCTCCAGCTACAGCCCCTGCAATAATGAACAGAGCATTCCCACATATGAAAGTCTCAGAAGTTCACATGCCAATTTAACAAATACTAGACTATTGAAAAGAGAAAAACAGGGTATGTACAGCAAGAAGGGTATTTCTGTTTAAATTATATAAGCTAGATGTTCCTTTCAATTATTGCTATTTTTAATTGCAAAACTCGAATATTTAGAAACATATTGCTAGAGAAATATAATCTCCACAAAGCCTATCATCAAATATGATAAATACTTTTAATAACTGTTGTGGTAAATGGGTCAGTGACCCCTGAACAAGATAGTTAAACAGACACTCCAAAAATACACTTTTACTCCTTCTTATCATAATACATTTACAACAACCATACGAAAAGATTAAACTACATGTCTGGGATGACAGCAGGCTAACACCTTGTCATACTTTCTCCTGGTACTATAATATCACAGTTCTCTTACGTACTTCGCACATGTTCCTATTGTGCCTAAATAGCTTTTACAGGGCATTTTTCATAAGAAAAAAAAAATCTGTAGAGCACAAATGCAAAGCAGTTATTATTGTCCATTTTTTTAAATGGAAATTGTGTGAATCATACTTAATTCAGATAGGCTTGCTTTTCAGGTTTGTCAAGTTTAAACTCCACACAGATGCAAATTACTGGTAAAACTTCTCCCTGCATCTTAATGAGGTACACTATAAACTATGAAGCCAACTTGAAAACAAGAACGTTTCTGAGACAAATTCTACTTGACCTAGGTATTCTAAGTGTTTAAGAACTAGTATTTAAAAGAATATTTTACCCAACAGCACTTAACTTCTGCATGATCTTGAACCTGGGACTGCTACAACACT
Organism: Coracopsis vasa; assembly: GCA_026283785.1. Lineage (NCBI taxonomy): Eukaryota > Metazoa > Chordata > Aves > Psittaciformes > Psittacidae > Coracopsis > Coracopsis vasa. The sequence continues at coordinate 2,147 of JANHGB010063547.1, read as the reverse complement.
CGTTTCCCAGAATAATGTCTGTGCTGGCATAAATTTTTGTGTAAGGATTTTACTGGATGATAAGCGTGCCTAAGCAGTGTTGCGAAGGCTTCGAACTACTGAGCTTTTTTCAAAACATTGCTCATCCTTTCAAGTACATTCAGGCCAGAAGGGAAACTAAATTGTCAAAACTATTCTGAAGTACTAAACAACTAAAGTTAAGAAGTCATTTCAGTCAGCAGCTACAAACGTGCCTCAGTCGTATCTTGACCGGTTTAAAAGAGATGGCCAACACATGGCTGCTTACTGTATAGTACGTGGAACAGGCTAATCAATAGGGAGATTTGCTTCCCACAATTCCTGCCTACTGCTGCTTCAAACGGGCAGACTGAGCTCTCCAAGAAAAATGGGAAAATCATGGACACAGGTGATCATTAAAGTTCAGCAATCAGATAGATAAGCTGAACTCCTGAATTAAAACATGCAGATGCCTGTGCAGTCAAGATAAATGAACAAAAAAGTCTCATCCTGCAGAAAATTGGGGGATGACCAATATTAGAAGTTACAGCTTAGAATTCAGCATTGTAGAGAGATGGTATCTTTTCTTCCATGGCCTTAATGCATTCTGGAAAACAGGGACACACTAACATGTCCACAGAGCAGGCCCAGTACTCCACTAACAGCTAATACTCCTTCATTGCTTTAGTTTTGCAGTTTACAAAAAAACGAAGCTTATGCTACAAAACCGATTAACCATCTTTGCAGTAACTTTGGAACCCATGCATCAATTCTAACTAAGTTTTAAAAGAAGAAAAGTTAAAATTTTAACAATTAAGTTGCTACGAGTTTTATGAAATCTGGAAGCTGGACAGGCATTTCCAAAACACTGATGTCACTGAAAAAGACAAGCAGAACTTGGAAATCACACGCTGTTTCAGAGCTGGTCACTCTGCATATACTATTTGAAAAGATAGTAAGCGTATGCCTTAGCGATACTACAAATACACTTTGCCCATTAGGGATAAAGGAACTCCTGGTACTGTCCAAGAAACTTTCCTCACCATACAGGGCACAAATGTATAGGAAGCACAAGTTCTTTAGTTCGGCTATTTATAGAACAACTTGGAGACAAAAAAAAAAGCCCTGTTACTTGACAAAAGCATATGCAAAATGCAGTCTAAACAAATGAAGAAAATTCAGAACACCAATTTGCAAGTGCTTTAATTATCTTATAAGGTTATGGGAAAGTTTAAATACTGTCAAAACAGCATTCATGCATACGGAATAAATACCAACATTTCATCTTGCAAGTCTTTTCAATTTGATATCTACATTCTGTTCACACAGGCATAAGAAATATAGAAACCAACTGTTTGCTCTGCAGTCAGATTGTAAGCAGAGGGTCTCCAGAATTTCTAATGATAAGAATGCCACTTAACTGTTGAGTCATACACAATTTTAGGGCCCCTGCCTTAAGTGGACTTTAAACAAAAAAACACAACCAACCAAACGAAAAGCCCCCCACAACTATGAGTTGCGTACTGAATTTATTTATGACTATAAACCTTTTGGATGAGGTATCAAATTATGTTATATTTACTAGCCTGAAGAAAAGCCTAATAAAATATTCTGGCAATTTAAAGATAAACACCAGAAAAGTACATCCCTTTGTAATTTGGTTTTTTTTTCCCCCCAGTGTTTCACAGGTTATTGCAATAACTTTGTGTGGCAAGTTACCTACCATATTAGCTATGGTGGTGTCTAGCTCTTTAAATAAATGATATTGCTATGGGGACAGAGGAAGAACTGCTGAACTGTTTCTATGACAAGAAGGGTAGTGGGAGAAGTGAAATGTGAGCGGCAGGTTTGGAAGCCTGAGGTATTTTTCACTTCTGTATTTTTTCCATATACACAGGAAATTCCCCTGGGGGGGGAGAAAGACCAACTTCCCTACAGCTAAATACAAGAACATGTGTAAAACAGAAAAGCCATTCAATATTTTCTTAACCTTAACGAAAAATAGTTTAAAGAATCAGACAAAAATTCCATACTGAAATAGCCAAATCTGATTTTCCCAACTCCAAAATTTCTTCTGACAAAGTTTCTTTAGTAGTAAAAAATACAAGAGAACCAAGACACAAAAGGTTAGGATGCCTCCATACACATAT
>JANHGB010063542.1:0-22381 GCA_026283785.1 Coracopsis vasa | reverse complement strand
AAAAATAAATTAAAACCCCCCCAAAAAATAAACCAACAGCCAAAACCTGACAGTGTTTCTGCAAAAACCTACTTGAGATGCTACATTAAAAATCAAGGCAACCATAATCAGACAAATACGTTAATGAGAAGCTACCAGTATAGAATACTTTTCCCTTTAGGAAACATTAGGTTATAAAATTGTATTTTAATTAAAATATATGTTAAACTGATCTACTTCTGACAGTACATTTCAGTTTCTCTGACCTCTGAAACCTCTTCAGTGCTTAACTGGGTTTGATCTGTACCTTTGTCTCTGTTTGCATTCCAGCTTCCTTTTCTATTCTAGGATAATAGCTCTTCTATTTTACTGTCTGAACTTATTATCACTTCTCTCTCTCCCAGCCTTTATAATTATCAATTTGGTCTTCTGGTCTTTCTGTTTTCCTTGCAACTGCAATGTGCTTCTTCCTAACAGGCAGAAAAGAACTACTTCCAGATAAGCAGTAGTTTAATTTTTTTAAACATCCTGCTAGTTTTACATCTAACAACTAACAAAGAGCTTATTCTATATCAAGAACAAAACAGAAAGCGCCTTCATTTTCTGCTTTCTACAAGTTCTGGAACATAGCTTCCAGACTAACCTGCAAATTATACCTCACTCCCTTTAAAAACTATCTATGCATTAAAGTTAAGAGTGGGGGAAAAACGTGACTGTGAGCAAACTTAATAGGCTAAGCACTTTATGGACCACAAGATTAACAGCCATGACAGAGTTCAGAGCAGTATCATCAAAAGCCATAGCTGCGCTGGAAATAAAGCAGAGGCACTCAGATTAAGACAAAACGAGTTACAGGTTCATATACATAAACTGAATAGCACTTTGCATTTTAATTTCGTATTAAAAGCTCAGTATATATTTTACAGGCAAGGATAGTACGAAGAAAATGTTCTCTTTTGGAGACATTTATTTCTAAATAGAACTTCTGAAAATTATCTTTGGGCTGACCTTCAGGACATGGAGCCATTTTGCTAGCAAAAACTAAGACACTGGTGTTAACAATAAACTTTATGCTGCAGTTTGACAATATTTAAGTGAGAAACTGTTAGAAACACAGACCCAAAGTGCTTAATGTGCAAAAGGAAAACAAAGGTGAACAAAAAATTACTTTTAGCCAGATTAAACAGTACTGAACCACTGGAGATCTAGCCATGCTGTAAGATAAGGTATACAGCAAGTCAGGTTTCTAAAATGAAGCTAAAACTGGAAAGCCACAATTGAGGAAGAGAAATGCAAAGTCTGTGCTTTTCCCTTTAAAGATCTCCTCGGACCAGCAGCAAAGGAACTGCTTTGGAAACTTTTGATGGAAAGTCAGGTCTGGCAGGAGGGGATGTCTTGTTTGGCAGCTAACAACTTCATAGGTGCGACAGACACATTCATTTTCCAGGAAAGGACAGGAATCTGCCACTGACAGAACAGGAATAGAAACATTTGTGACTGCTTTTGGAATGAGCAGCCAGAACCAGAATAGAATCAAGTTCCGCATCTGGAGATTAGCACATCAACTGAAAGACAGAGATTGGCATTAGCAATTACAGCGATGCCTTCCAGCTCACTCATGCCACTGAACATATGAGTTGGCCTAAGATCTAGGTTTTAATAGCATTAGTTTTCTACCAGCAGAGCAAGTTGACCAAAACCATTCACAGCTGGGATAATGAACAGCAGTGGAAAGACAATAGAGGAAAGCAATGTGCTGTCAACAGAGGGCATCTCAACAACTCCTGTTTGGCCACTTTATGAATCACACTCAGAATTCTTCAGTTAATGGATGGGTATGTTCATATGAACTCAAACAGTGTATTTACCTCACTGTATCAGGATGCAAACTTCAGTAAAGAGAAATTCAACTCTGCACAACTTTACCTATGGGCCTGCTTTCTGTTTTTCTCAGGGGGCGCCTGCTCTGTCTTCCCGTGGCAGGCAGAGCCCTGCCTCACTCCACAGGGAAGGGTTTCCTAAATGCACCATCTTCTCCTCCTCCTCAGGAAGTTCTATCAGCACAGCGCATAGTAGTCAGAACACAATTACAGGCATCCTTTCTTCTACCCTTCACAGGCTTTTCATGTTGTGCTTGTCAATGAACAGGATTGTTCACTGTGGGTACATATAAGCTTTAGCACCTCTACTTATAAGTTAGCATGAAGGTAAGATACTCTGTCCCAAGCAAATGGAAGAGTCTTCTGTACCACAGCTACTTGAGAAAAACATAAACATACACACACATATAAAGCAGGTATCATTAACCATACACCCCTGTTTGTAAAACACAAGTATACATAAAACATAAACCAGGAAACCCTACTTTGAAAACTGGACCAGAATCCACTCAACTTTCAAAGAGCCCCTTAGTCTCATTAAACATTTAATGGAGAGGAAAATATATATTAAAAAAAGTAACCAGATTTTTCCACATACGCTTTTTATAGTGATATTTAAAATATTTGAGTCTTCCTGCATTTGAACCAAAGCTTAATTCTGAAATAATAATTCTTCACTTAGTTCTACTTTAATTCCCACTTTAACACACATCAGGCTGTTTTCAAACAGCTCTGTTCAAGACACCAGCAGATCACAAATCAATGTTTTCAAGTATTAGTGGATTAAAATAGCTGCCACTTTAACACAGAGACAGCACTACACTTGCCTTCTTAATACAAAGGACATAATTGTGTCCATTCTCCTAAACACCAAGAAATCTTATTTTCACCATAGCCAAGCCAGAAATCAGGCACATCATGAGACTTCTAGGAGTGACTGTGTGGTGTTAATAAACAGACAGAAACATAGGTAGATTTTACCCTTACTTATGTCACCTGCAAGAGAAGCTAGGAAGAATTTAAGCGTAACCATAAATGAAGTTCAGTCTGATAAGCGTCACAGTAAAAAAGTATCAGTGTCTGTACACTGCACAGAGATGCTGTTGCTCATTATAAGAAATACCTGGGAAAATGCCCACCTTCAGAAGAACACTTTATACACAGAGCATAAATCCATGGGGCTAAACGTCAGTGAAGCAGCAGAACACTGAATTCACTATATGACCAATAGCCTTGTGAGGCTTTCACGTGAAGCAGTCCTGTGTAAAATCAGCGTATTAACTGCATGACTAACATCAGCACACAGAAAATCTGCAACAACAAAGTATCTGGCAAGGTTTTGATTTCTGAAAAAATGTGTAAAGAATCATTTTATTCCTCAGAAAAGATCATTACATGGTTTGACACTCAACGTACAACGTGAATATTTTAATGTATGACTAAACAATCCACCAGTGAAACTACTGAAAACTTTAAAGACTTGTTAATACCTCTCTATAGATACTTCCAAAGTACTATTAAAAATGTAACCACAGGAGACTAAATGAGCAAACTGCTCTGCCACTTGCCAGTTCTTGCATATGTAACAATCTATTTTCCAATTCTAAAGTATCTGTTTTCTAAAAACAGGAAGAGATCTTACCTACTGCCAACTTCTTCAGAGAGGGGTTAAGTTTCTGTTCTGGCCAGTCTGGCATTGAATTTAACAAGCACAGTATGCACTACCTTTTTACTCTCCAAACACTAAGAGAATGAACTTGGAGCAGTGTGCTCAAGAAAAGGGAATGGTACTGATGTTACAAAGCAAAATGATTCCCTGAGAATAGATTATTATTACCCTGGAGGTAACATGACAAGGGCAAGGTGCAGAGGAGATGATAGGGGAGAACTAATGGGTTTGCAAATGGAATATTATTACAGAACACCTAGATGCCCTACATGACAAATTCAGAAGAAAACCAGTCCCACCAGCTTTGCTGCTCATTCTGGTGCAATAAGCCTGCACTCACTGCTTTGCAGGACACAATCATTTCTTAGCAAGTTAACATCTCCATCCCTTACATGTAAATGCACATCTGTGTACAAGTACGTCCAGTTGCACTGCCATGAAAACCAGCTTACACTGCACTACTTAGTGAGTTTTACAGACTTGAAATATGACATTAGTTTGCATATAACTACACTATATACTATAGTTCGGAACTGTAACAATCACAGCTCTGCAGTCACCAAAAAGACTGTGGTAGCAAGCGATACAAATTTAAAATAAGGAAGTACTTTCTGCCAGCTGGGGGAGGCAAAAAATAAGGGAGTATCAACTTCCTTGTCATCCAAATATCACTTCCTTGTACTTGTCTGCTCAGCTATAAAGTAGACCGTTCTGAGGATACCATTTTTAACTGACTTAAAACCAGTGAAGTGTCTAACAACAGCGGTGTACAAATCCCACGCAGACAAGTCACTTTGGTTTGTTTCGTATTTAAAGATGCATATTTAACTCTTCTCCCAGTGGAATAAGTAGAAAGAAAAAAACTGTTTGGTATGGGTTGAATCATACTGTTTGTAATTCTACCAATTAGGACAAACATCATATAAAAATATCCATACAGAATCCAGAAGTATTAAGCTCAAGCAAAATACATTTCAGAGCACTATTTCTAAACAGTAACAGGAGTAAACTACAAACTCATAAAATAAAACCTATAGCTCAGGAACAAAACAAACACAGCCTGGTGTTAACTTTTAGCTCGCTTCTCACAATAGGTGTAACTGCAATACACAGTAAACCTACAAGAACTTGTTAGTGAAGTAACACATATTGGATCCTCTGGTAATAGTCAAACTTCTACCTTTAGACAGAGATGCAGATATTCAGACAGAATCTTCTTGTTTAGCATAGCTCTGATAAGCTGTTTCAACTCCTCTCTCTATTCCTCATGTAGGAACGTACCGTGAATGCAACTGGAATATGAGAAGGAATTTCCAGGTGCTATTACCAGTTCCCATCAGATTTGCTCTTCTAAATCACTCAGAGCAACATACCTGTACACAAGTATTCTGATCAGCTCTTTAATTTTACTGAACTAAAGCATTAGCCTTTTTTGTTCAGGAAAGGCTGAAAATATGAACAGAATTCATACCATAGTTCTGAGCACACTCATTTCCCTTCAAATGTGAGCAGACACTGCTCAATACTTCAGAGGATCAGAGCTCACTGGGGACTGGTTGGGTAAACAGTTACAGAACTGGAACGCTCATCCGTTAACTGATTCAACATATGTTGTTTGGTTATGTCCCCTCAACAGAGGATGGGATTTTCCTGTGAAAAGTCCTACTTTAAAGTGAACTTCCCTTTCACTATCAATTGTGAATATTTTAGTGCTCAAGAGACAGAACATTCAATCCACATCTTTTTCCCATCACAAATATCATGTCAAGAAACAGTAAATACTTTTCAAACTTGATTATAAAACCAGATCCATATACTTAGCAGGAAATTAGCACAGCAGTAAATTAGGGATTTCTTTGGAATGTTATTTCAGATAAAGATAACACCTGGGGGGTAGGGGGTGGGGTGGACAACGGGACGCAGAAACCCCCAGATCAACAACAAAATAAAACCCCAAAACCCAACAACCAAACCCACAAAAAGCACCCTCTATTCGCACCAGTATCTACTGCAGTCATTGTTTTTAACGCAAAATTCATAGTAACTAACATCACTGAATAAAAAATTTTAAACTAAAACCAGATGTTACTACTGGCATCTTCAAAACAATGGAATTTTTCAAGGTTTTGTGATTCAGCTAACATTAAAATGTAACACAATTCTGTAATGTTATCAGTTTATATCAGAGGTTTTAAGGTATGAGCCCAGAAATATACAGTAAAGTCCTCATATTTCACAACAGAATTCAGAATCATAACCTGTATTGTAAGAATAGCATTAAAATTCTTCATAACACTTTTTTTCTTCTAGCAGAAATGTACTTTCTTCGCAAGATCAAATAATACAAACACATACTGCTCCCCTTCCAGGTTAACAAGGTTCCCAAATACCTTAAATTACAAGGGAAAAAATCAGAATAATGTAATCTAATCATATGCACTCCCATTAGAAAAGTTAAATTTTTAAAAGGGTCTAATAGAGCATATTTGGACACTGAAGTCCCATATATAAAAGCTGAGTACAAACCTCATTGTACTGAAAAATACATGCACCACACTTTTCAATTGTCATAGCTATGTTTCACATTCTTTCCAAAACATATACAAAGGCCAAACTCAAACCAGCTCGATTTCATACTGTTTCTGTAACCCAGCATAGCAATTACATCAGTAGTAAAAAGACAATGGGCTCCATAAATATATTGAACACCACTGTAGGAGCTCAATACCGAAAGCAAGCAAATCTATAGCATAATCACTGCAAGTATTTCTGAAGACAAACAGTACTCACATTCAGGACAGAGGTAATTATGGAATGGCAGAGTCACATCTGGCAAGGCTGACACCAGACTGCCTCTGTTTCTTTTTGAAGAGATATATTTCTTTCTGAGAACCAAACAGCCAATGCAGAAATTAAAAGGTACTTCAGCAACAGTCAACCTTCTGCAGCGATTTCCTTCCTAACTAAACTAACAAAAATACAAAGGTATTCACTCTGAAATACCAGAAATAAAGAACAAGACAATAAAAAAACCACTCAACATTACACTGGAGATTCAGTTAAAAATTAAATTGCAGATCAACATAGTAACTCGTTACAAATCACAGTACTTCTCTTCCAAAATCCAGTTCTAACCAAAGAACCCTTTAAAACTAACACTCCTCACTGCACATTGACCTGTAAGTACAAGAAAGCGGCACAGTATTTTCCACACCTAAGTACATAGAACCTCTCCTGTATTTTATGTCATTGCCACATCACATTCTTTATGGCCTATATGGAAAACCCAACTATTTGTAATTTCCTTCTTTGACATGAAGTGCTACTCATGTCTTTACTAAGTACCCATTTCACTAAGTCCTCAGGGAATTAAACTAGTAAAACATTAAACAGTAAATGATTAAGCTCAGTAAATAATCAATGTTCTAGGAATTGTCATAAAATGCTAAATAAATTCTGATAAACAGCCTCAAATATTGAATAAAACATTAAATAAACACAAAACCACAAAACCATTTCTCTTACACTGAATAAAACTGTTCTGTCTTTTCTTACAGTTGACTACAAATCTGAAACAATCTTATTGCATAAAGGAGTTCCAACTCTGTCTTTAACATTATGAACTTTATAAAAAAAAAAACACTGAAATTCAGTGTTTCGTATCTGGGGAGCCTTAGCACTTTTAACCTAGCAAACCCATTTTCAAGTTAGTGATTAACAAATGCCAATTTGAAATAAAAAACACATCAGGATTTCGTAGTAGAAAAAATAATCCAAGCACCTTTTCTCTAAGTATTTCTTTTTGATTTCACATCAATATGTAAAACCATGCCTAGCTTCTAGAAAGAAAATAAAGAAAACCAAAATAAAATTTAATTCATCATTTTCTTATTTGCGCCAGTACCTGAATGCAATATATCTTTAGCATACAATGGGAAATTTAAGACACTCCCCAGCCACCCATTTTTTCTGAAGCAATAGGACAAGCGGTAATGGGTTTAAACTGAAACAAGGGAAGTTCAGGCTAGATATAAGGAAGAAGTTCTTCCCTGTGAGGGTGGTGAGGCCCTCGTACAGGCTGCACAAAGAAGTGGCAAATGCTCCATCTCTGGCAGTGTTCAAGGCCAGGTTGGACAGAGCCTTGAGCAACATGCTCTAGTGTGAGGCATCTCTGCCCATGGTAGTGGGGTTGGAACTGGATGATCTTAAGGTTCCTTTCCAAACCAAACCAGTCCGTGATTCTATGATTTCGGAAGGACGCAAGAAAAATCTCAAGAAAAGAGTTCAAAGACAACTACAGATCATCCCTGCAATGGATGGAGGAGAACACTGTCATAAGTAATTTTTATTTGCAATTTTTGCCCCCATAACTCAGATAAATACTAAATATTTCAAAATGTTCAAAAGCTCAATATAAAAATGTATTTTGATTTTAGCCCAAGTCATTTAAATGAATGCGACCCTGATACATAGCATTTCTTAAAGTGCAAAGACTATACTGTAAGAAATTTTATTCTCAGGTCTGAAAGTTAGGTTGGACTTGGTTTTACTGCATTTGTTAAAAAACTCAGTTCTCAAATTATTTTATATATATATTTTTATATCTATATATATGCAGGAACCAACTCATCTGGGATGCACCCAGCATTAATACTTGCACATTTTTTACTAGCCCATTAGGCTGGAAATGTTCATTTGATATCAACCTGCTACAATTAAAAATACACTCCAGATTGCAAAACTGAAGTTTCTTCCTTGTTACATACAAGCAATCTAAAATATTTATGCTTCAAGAATACATAGTAGCACAAACCCATAATAAATACTTTAATCTCTAGCACTCCACCAACCAGATCATTTACTCAATCCAATGTATCATCCAGTTTGTACAGGCAATCACTAGTAACAAGAGCGATTTTACAATAATTTAACACTCTAAACTGCTATGGTTCTCAGCATCCATCTTTATGGTTGTCACAATCATTAGTTTCATTTGTTCTACTTGCAGCTTAAAATCATGCTGTGATACAATGTACTAATATCCTAATAACTGTACTTTTAACTAAGCCTTCATGAGGTGTTTTGATTGATACAGAACTTTGCTGCTCATGAGTATTGCAAACATCTCACATCAGGGATTCCAAACTCATCTATAAACTAAAATGTTAAATAAAAATGTTTCCCACTACACTGCAAAACATTTTTCCCCATTCCAACAACTGGAGAGATCACACAATACACCACATCTGTGTAGTCATCTCTGATTTCTGAATCCATCTTAGAAACGACTCTATCAATCTTTACAACTGTCAATCGTAATGTGTAAACTAATAATAGCACTTTCTTTGCAATAAAACAGATGTAATAGGTAAAGAACTGAAACAGAAACAAGCAGACTCACAGTAACTACAGCAGAACACTGAATGGCAATATTTAATGACATGATGGGCTGCAACATCAATAAACACACAACTGGCACACAAATACCAAGGCGAAATCAGGCAAACAAAATCATGAAGAAAATACTGAATAAAGGTATTTTTCTCGAGATGTGACTAAGGATTCCCAATATTAATGCAGCATAATACCATTCCAAATGTAATTCAGATCAACTACACCCAGCCGAAACAGTAAACTGTCTCCCACCAGATGAATGTAACTGGATGAGCTGCACCACCTTCTATATGAGCTAATATTAGAAATGGAAATGTCTTTTTATATACCATACTTAGGGTTTACAGCCAGAAGGTAAACTCGTAAATTGTGCATTTAAGCACTATATAAAACATACTATCGTTTCCACCCAAAAAATCTAAAGCAATGACAGCTACTGAAAAGTGTTCTTCGTATGGTTAACATTCATTATGAAGGCCTGCTGAAATATTACCATGAAAGCCTTTGGTAACACCTTTTTAAGATGCTGGAGATGTTTTATACCATATAGTAGAGATGATGAACCACAGCTCATACAAAGCCAAAAAGAAAACTGCGCACATCAGAAAGAATACTGTACCCCCCCAAAAGACCTTCTTACAAATAATTTTAGATAACTAGTTAACTTCACTGTTAATTTGCCATGCTCTTTATTCTTCTACTTTCCTCATAAAATTGAAGCTCATATTAAGCAGAAGATAGAAACAAATTATGTTGAAGCAACTGAATGAATTGTAACTATAAAGAGATAAAAGATTATAAATAAAAATAACACAATAAGATAGTCTAAACAAACCAAAAATAGAGCAAGTAAATTGTTAGGCATTTCTAGCAAATGAAGATAAAAAATTGTTTTCAGGAATAAGAAAAGCAGAATCTCACAGAAAAAAAATGTTAGGGTGCTGTTCCCTGATGTAAACTTACCGTTGCATTAGCTTTTTGAGTGGCAGAGAACACTGAAAGATAAAGGATGCAACTTCAAGCAAAGCCTCAAACCCTTTACTTATGACAGAAATACACATTTTTATTTACATTTTTCAAGAGCACTCATCAGCTTTCTACTAAATACAGTAACATCTCAAAAAAATACATTTCTTGCAATGAAGTTAAACTGCACACTGTACTACTTCCACGTCACTGACATCAACTGGAAATATATGAGAAATCTGTGAAGTGCTCTTGAAGAAATGCTCAACCTTAATGAACAACCCTTCACACCATATGAAACATAACTTTACACTGATTGCTTTAGAACAGATGAAGCCTGCAAATGTTCAGTCTTTCCTTTGTATTTCATCATGACGCACAACAAGACAAAAATATACAGAACTTTGAAAATAATGCATCACTCATTCCTCAGTGTTTACCAAACAAAATATATAACCAGAACCAAAGAGAAAGTATTTCACAACAGACATACAGTGAAGTCAACGACCAAAATGTCACTTATACATGCAATGAAATCATTAACAACTTCAAGGGTACATTGTATTGATTAAGAGGAATTCATAACTTAAGAAAGGATAGGAAAAAACATCATTTTGAAGAGTAATGCTGTCTTCCTAACAGTAACTGGTACCAGCCCTAGAAGTATCACAGGCAACATCCAAACTGTCAGTTTAACAGGGATATAGCAGCATGATCCTCTTCCCACATATGAACAGAAGTCAGCAAAAAAATAAGCCTCTTTTCCAATGACCTAACAAAGAAATGAAGTTATGAAAGCCACAAGCTTCAGTTTTGACTTTGTGAAGACATCTGATGATGTGTTCACGATAAGTTTGAAATGCTAAGTACAAAGACTACAGCCTATCGATATCATGAGAAACACTTGCATGTAAGATCTTTGCTAGAAATTCACTGTTCTGTTTCCCAGCATCCAGAACAGATAAATTAAAAGCAGTTTTCCCACCAAAGGTCTACATAAAGATGAAACAACAGCTCTTCTTTCAGAACTACAGCTCAAGGTTGAAATCTGCATTTGAAGCACTGATATTCCATTGTATCTCATTATTGAAAAAAGTATGAATGCTGGTCATTCAGTACTATCACCTTCAGCTGATTGCACAGTTTCTTAAAAACTGCAAGGCATTTTACACAAATGATGTCAAGCCTACAATTACAGCCTTGCAATATAAACCATAGAGAACAGGCAGAAATGTAAAAATCACTAAGCATATAATACCACTGGCATCTCATCTTTAAGACTTGGTTTTAAACCTCTAGAGAAAATTACTTCAGTTCAACTATTGAAATTTCAGTGAAACTGAAGGACATCCCCTCAGAACCAAAGCAACTCAAAGTCACTGAGTGCTAAGCCATCCAAGCACAAGAGCCACCAGCACACTTAAGCCTGTCACTGGTTTTGTCTGCATCTACTGAAGTTTTAACATAGACAGTTCCTGGGTTTGTGAGAGTCCAATTCCAAACCACTGATGGGATGTTTCTTCCAGTAAAAACTTACTAGTTACACACTACTCTCAGCTCACTATTTCTCTCTCAGGAATGCAGAAGATAAAGCTGAAACTCAGGGAACCATACTGGTATCTCTCAAGCGTTAGGCTAGCGCCCATGGAACAGCAACAGTGGTCCTGGAAAGAGATAATCATTACACTCCTAGCACCAGTGTTAAAGTAAAAATATTTCTCAAAGAGCCATTTTAGAAAGAATTTGCTCTTGTTATTAGAGAAAGATAAATCAGGGAAAAAAACCCAAAAATTTAATATTAACAGAGCCTCAAACTCAGGGAGATAGGTTGAAAAAAATCTAAGTTCTATGAATGCAATACTTAGCAGGAATGAGAATAGGACCAGGAACACAAAAGGCCCCACAGCTTTTACAAAACAAAGGCACAATCAAGCTAAACCAAAACAAATAACTCACAGCCCCTATTTCCTTAGTCTCAACCTAAAGACTTAATCAGACCACCACACCTCTTGCTACAGGAGTAAATATTTGAGTATCATGCAGAGTCAGGACACTTGACAAAACTGCCTGGCTTGTCTCACATGGTGACATTTCTATTGCAATTTCATGGAACTGAACAGTCTACATTCCCCTCCCATTACTTATGAAGTACAAAAATCCCAGGCATTTGGACTTTCTTGATAAATTACTATTTACTTTTAAGAAACTAATTTTTCCTCTTTTAAACATGCTCTCTTCTAGATACGAGATACCAGATACTCCCGTCTGGTTTTTCCCATTTTATTACAACATGCTAAAGAACCTTTTAACACAAGTTCATCCTTTTCTTCCCCATGACCAAACAGATTTGTAACACCTTCTTGACCATACTGCACAGATCTCAAATGTCATCATCTACTATTTAGCAAATTTCCCAGATAATAAAACCAAGTTAAGATAAAAATTTTAACTAATGAGAATAATTCTGAATCACTTGAGAGTGAAATTTTCACCATCCATAGATCCAAGTACTAATCTAAATCCCTTGTTCTATTAAATCCTAGTTTACAGCAAAGCTCATAAACTTGAAAGATCCCATTAAATAATTACAGAAAATAATCAGTATTTTCTTTCAAAAAATACATCAGTAATTTTTCTGATTTAAATAATGCAGGGCAGCAACTACAATCCACAGGTAGAACCAGGAACCTTAGATGCAAAGTGCGAACTCCAGGTATACTGCACATTTTACCACAGAAACACACTGGAGAGGCTAGGCAGGGTGAAAAGTAACAGACTGTCCTGTAAGATTACCTGGAAGAATGCACTAGTACTGCAGTATCAGAGTACTTGCACACTTGATCAGCTTTGCAACTGCCCCCTCTCTTAAAAAACCTGCTCTGAAAAGTAGCTGGCATGCAATACTTACTCCCAAGCACATAAATTTGTTTAGCTGATCCTGTTAGACCTCTGCTCATAAAATGAACAAATACTGGTACATTTAAATATATAGATAAGTATCTGCACTATTAGGGTTTAAATAAAAGTAGAACTAAGGGGGATGAGGGAAACTATACTTGACACTTCAGAACAAATTTGTTTTACCAGTCCTCACTGATGAACCTTCATACAGTTTTCCATTTAATAATCACAAATTTGACCCTGTTTTCAGATAAAAGATAAAACATGTTTCATTAAAATGCAGATAATGTGCATCACCTCTTATCAGCTACTGCACTTTATTGCTTTGTATCTTTATAAACTAGGGTCTTAACCTTTAACTTTTCCTTCACCAGAGCATTTGACTTTTTTCCGATATCCCAAATCCACGCTCTGTACTAAGACTTGTTAACAGTTTCTACATAATTTTTTAGAAAAGCAGGCTCTTTCTAATCATTCCAGTAGCTGCAACCTTTACCCATTCCCATCTCATTTCTCAATTACAGCAGCATCCTTTTCTCTAGCATTGAGAGACTATTTCACCTGCATACATTTCTTGGGTGTTATCTCTCCCTGTCTCTTTGCATCCTTCTCTCTTGCATCAAACATCAGCTTCTTACTCTCACTTTCAAGGGCATTGCTGGCTGATTACAGCTCTATTACCTCATTATACCAAAGGATTACTGTTTGCTTTTCCTGAGACTCCAACATTCCCTCATACATTTCAACAAGTATTTCCATCATTCTCTTAGGATGCTTATGGACTGATCCCCTGCAAACACAATGAAGGTCTACCCCATTGCTACCCCTGGCTTGCGAGGTTACCAAAAGAAACAGGTAAGATGCTGCAGCTGAGATCCCTGCCTGTCATGTTGAACAATACTAGGGTTTGCACAACTCTTGTCATTTGACATGATCAGTAAACGACCCATCTTCTGCTGAAACTGAAAATTATCCAAAATTACCTCTGTACTCTGTGATTGTGTAGAAAGCAGCACAACACAAGCCTGGTATGTAACTAATAGTTCTAGGCACCAAAACACAGACATAAAATACACTCCAACTATTGATTACAGATATCAAATACCCTAAATATTCCTCTAATTGTGACTGACTTCATATAAATAGGGGGAAAAACATCAGGACAATTAGAAGTCATAACAGACAGCAAAACCAGGAACAACTTATCCACTTTTGGGGAGGAGGGGAAAAAAAGAAAAAGAGAAGTGTTGGGCCTTAGAAGCATTACAATTTCCCCTACCAGAATATTCCTCTGATGCAGAGAAAGCCAACTGCGAATAGCACAGGTATTCACACATACCAATTGTGCTCGTACACACAGACACAAGAAAACCCTATGCTACCTACAGCAAATGCTTATTCGAAAACATTAGAAAAGTAAAACATTATTTATTATTTATTTATCATTAATTTATTTATTATTTCTTTGAAAGAATCAAGCGTTTGGGGGAAAAACTGTGTACAAGCAGCACACCCACAATCAATGAAACCCCCCTCTCTCTGCCCACCAGAATTTACAAAGTGAGGCTTTCACATCCACTCAAGTTGGGCAGCCATCAGGAGATCTGGCAATCAAATGCTGTCTTTCCAAAGGATTTACTAAGCTGATAAAGATTCAGAAGGCACACCCATGTTCACCACCTTCACTCACATCTGGTTCCCCAAGCATGCCAGAAGCAAGGCTGCCTCTCAACTCTCCAGTGCAATTGCTGTCATATTTGAGAATTTTTTCAGTGCTTAAGTAACACTCCTAACTCAGATCAAGCGGGTGCCATTTCATTACACAATGCTGAAAATACACTGTTTACTTAATATGAAACTACAAAAAAACATGTTGTGGTATTTTTTGTGTACCAGCCGATGAGAAGCGATTTGCACAGTACCTGCCTCCTGAACAAATACTTGCTAAGCCTAAGCATTACAAATAGATAACATGATAAAACAGTGAACATTCTTGTGAGTACACAGCAGATTTTACCTATTCAAGTGAAGTTTTCCCAATGGTTATTTCAAGCAGACAGTCTGATCAAAGAGAATCAAGGACAAGTTCCTAGAATTTGTTGCCTTTTGTGTTTTGCTTCTAACATTATATTGCTTTCTACTTAAACATTAAAGAATGTTGAACTTAAAAATGCAGGTATTGTTACAATATTAACTTGATTTAAAAAAAGCCACAAACCTTAATCCAATTTTACAAGCCAACTAAGAGACAAGAAGTAAGTTTACTTGCACAAGACCACAAAGAGGTCAACAGTAAAGGCCAAGAAAAATTCAGGTCTTGCAATGTTAGCTTTTTAACTTACTCTTAAGACTGCACTTCTCCTTTGAAAGATGTAAAAACCAGAAGCAGAGTCCTGACTAAAGGAAAACAAAAAAATCAAGAAAAAGGTGTTAATGAATCTCACATGTAGCTATTTAAAATTCCAATATGATCAAACTTAACAGAAAAGTAAGTACACCTGAAATCAAGCCCTTTCTTGTTCTTGTCACTTATCAGGAAATACAATACTGCCACCACTCTCCTCTTAGACCAGAACTTGTAATGGAGAAAAATCAGCAACTCAGACTAACAAATTTATTGCAGATAATTCCATAAACAAAGTCAGTGTAGAGGGTCCACATTCTAATGAAAACCTTCTGGTTTTCTGGTATAATACTTTTTTTTCCCTTCTCCTCCCATCCCGCTGAAGCACTGACATGCATCTGAAGACAAACCTCTCAACTCTGCCAAGAGAGCAGAAGGGACTGGGGTACGTAAACTCACTAGGGGCAAAATGAAACAAGCTGATTGGAATTTCAGCTTCCACTGAACAATTTGTTCACCAACACACGGAAAAAGCTGAACATATCAGGACTGTGGGGAATTTTTTCTACCAAAAAGAATTTAAGTTGCTGAAAAAGTATGCACACGTGTGAGATGAACAATAAAAATTATATTTCAAATGTGTTAAAGAACTTTCCTTCCTCTGTAAAAAAACAAAACCCCAAGCCCCTGCATTAGTCAATTACTGGTTTTACCAAGCATGCTAAGAAACTGCTTTGCAAATGTAAGGACTAAGGTATTTAAATACTGTATTAATAATAGAGGGTCTCACCTAGATCAATCCAGTATAAGAACTAATCTAACTACACAAATGAACTTTTGGACAATTTTAAACATATTTGAGCAGGTCTGTAGCATTAGTGACAACTCTGCACAAGCATTAACACAAACCTTTTGTCTTCCAGCATTTACTTGCAGATTGCTGAAAGCACAAATCATACTCACTTGGATATCCCTTTGCCAAGAACAGAAATGCGAACACATTAGCAACAGACTTTTCTCTACTCATGCTTTTCTCCATCGCAACTTCTGATGGATTTGCCAATTCAAAAGATCATTATTTTGACAGATACACTCTTTAAAGAAATCTCTGCTTGGTTGAGCTAAACAGCCTCCTGCTATTCTCACCCAGGAAATCAAACTACCATCTGTAGCATTTAGAATCTGGATATAGGCAATTCTCAGATTTTTGATTAAAAGGAAGGCTAGTACATATATTTTTAAAATAACATACATATATTTCCACTGTTCAGCATTTCCACATTAGTAAAGTCCCATGCATGTACAAATTCTCTTGAAAAGCATATACATTTCCAAGTACATACATGTGTGGGGCCATAAATAAAACCAAATGCCATTTTCATTGGTATCAGGTGATAAACAGTTTTCAAAACTGAAAAAAAAAGCTTTCTAAACAGATACTCAAGGGCACAAACACATGTGCATGCTTAAATTATGTTCAACATCAAACTCACACTGATAAAAGTCTCAAGACAATGACTCACCCCTTCCTGGAAATATCAGTAAAAAGGTCAGATGTTTACGAACTAGACAATTGCTGGAAAAATACAGACAAACACGATTTCTAACTAAAAACTCGATACAACTGTTTACATTCTGGAGCCTGAAGTAACTACACATTCAACAAGGGAGAACTTGATCCTCACATAAATTTCTATTTGGAAATCTCAGAGGTCTTCAGAAGGATGAGATAAGCAGCACAATGCTCCTTGTGAAAGACTGTAACCTCAGAGAGGTTAAGCATTTTACCCAGTATCTACCCATGACAGAGGAAACGTATGGCTACCCCATGCATCCGGAAACGCTGTGATTTCATACTGCAGCCACAAGACACATTCCTTGCACACATTTGCAGACCACAACAGCAGTAAGAATGAATAAAAAGATAATGCATACAGAGCAGAGCTTGCAAACTTTGGGTTAAATTGAAGGACAAATCTGAGGAAAAAAACCATCCAGGTTTCATATCACAAACACCTACATATTAAACAGAATACTGCCTTTAACACAACATATGTCAACACACTGGAAGTTCACAAAGATTAAGATTCAAAAGCAGAGAACTTCCACATAGAACATTGTTTTATATTTCAAATTACTTTCAATTTTTTTGTTATAAACCAAAACAAATTTATTAATAATTTTATATTATTATATAAATTTATATGATATATATTTATATAATAAATTATATAAAAATATATAATTATTAATACTGCTAAAGGCAGTATTCTGTTTAAGACATAGAAACCTTGGTTTCAAACTGCTTTGAAAAAATATCTTTATTTAGCTGAAAAGGCAAACCAAATTTTCTAATCTGGTGAGCAAAAATATAAGAAATCATTAAAAGAGAAATGTGCTACATAATACTTAAGTACTTTTTGAAGTCAACTTTTTCATATTTACATTCTGTGAATGTTTTCCATATAATTAAACTTGGCAACTTTAAAGATTAGACATCACCACCACACAATTTACCTTCTTCCACAAAAAGAAAATATCTGATTTTAAACCAAGATGGAAACAATGTCTGAAACAGGCATTGAAAACATAATCAAATTCTTAACAGCTTTTGAAAAACTATTGAGGCAACTGAAAATTATTTCTAATTTTTGAAAATGAAACTTGGGTTTAGTCATGGAATGAAATTTGTTTAAGCAAAGATTAAAAAGAGCACATCACCAAATATACTTTGATCTTTCTTTGGTCCAACATAACTCATTTCTAAAATAGTATTCTACAGTGCCAGTGGTTTCTTAATTATAAAAGATGGCGTGCTTTAGCCCCAAGGATCTCACAACAATAGTATCATTAAATCTTCCATAGCCTTTTTTTCTTTTAATCATAAAATCTTAGCACAAAAGCCCTCAGCAAAATTTCTGCTTTAAATATTTATCAAGAGGTGAGAAACAGATGGCTAGACTGGTTCTACAGACTGAAACTGTTCTGACACAGTATTCAAACTCTCTTTCTGCCAACTACTATTAAGGGGTTCACACAGGTTTGAAAGACGCAACATGCATCAAAAGTTCAAGAATACCCTTCCTGATTTTTCTAAAGAGACAGCACAAACTCTTTCATCAATTTCCAAGGAAGCTACTTCAGAGTGCCAATCACATGGACTTTTACTTGTCTCCACTCATTAAGCCAAGAACTTCATTATCGACCATCCTTCAGTATCCAGAGCTCAGTGAGCCTTTAGCATCAAAGCAAAAGCACTACATATTTAACTGCACAAAACCCCAAGACAACAATAACCAGACACATTCTGTTAAATATTCTATGCTAATGTTATTTGTACACCCTACACCCCTCACAGAAAGAACTCCAGATGTACAGAAACGTACACATTGAACAGATGTTCACACCGAGTAATTCCTTAGCATATCATAATCCATCATTTTTTTTTCTAAATATTTACAGTTACTAAAAAAAACCCCAATTTTAGTTCCATTCATTTATTCTTGCCTCAGATATTGCTGCATAGTTTGACATAAGTCAGATGGGGCACCTTATAAAGCAAATATGCAAGTCTGCCCAGGACTCCAATGTGTAAACTCTTACTGCTCATGAGGTGAACACAAGCATGCTGCACTTGAAAAGAAGTGTTAAAAAAGGCATAACTCTGAAAAATGTATCTAAATAAACAATTTTCCTATTACCAATGAAGTGCAGCCATGCAACTTTGTGATTACGTGCCCCCTTTCACCAGATCTCCTTTACAAATATTGCCTAGGAAAAAGCTAAATATTACAGGTAAGATTTAGCACTCAACATCAAATTCTCAGAAAATACAATTTCAACTGGATTACAGAAGACTAAACTTCCCAGTTCCCACTACTCTGTTCTAACCGCTATATCACCATGCAAGGCAGTTCACTGAAGCATCTTCAGTTTTGGGTGGACATACCATAAGGAATACGCTGCAGAGCAAACACAAAGATAAATGCACTGATGAGCATAAAACTATTCGTGGAATAATACTTTCAAAATTGATCAACATTTTTTGTTGTGATAAAAAAGTGTAAAAGAGGAACACATTTCACACAGCATAGAAAATACTGCAGAAGGAAACATTTTCAATGTGACAGAATGTCTTAAATGAATCAACAGTTATTTTACTATTACTAATTCACATTGTTTCATACACTGCTATCAAAGGAAACACAACAGGGAGCATGCTGTTTAGCCAAGACATACCGAAAAGCACAAAGTGCCTCTATCTACTTCAGCCTACTCAAGACATACATGTTTTGGCCAACGCACACCCACTTCAGAGAACAGTGGTGTGCTTATAGAAATAGTTGCTTGAAAAAACAAAAAACATATCTTCCACAGAAATATCCAGAAATAGCAGCTCCAGTATTTGAAGAAGTAGAAAGTATTGGCCCATCAAAGAAAATCTTTCCCTTGTCATGTCCCTGATCACAGAATCAACCAGGCTGGAAATGACCTTTAAGATCATCAAGTCCAACCATTACCCCAGCAATGCCAAGACCACCACTAAACCATGTCACTAAGGGCATCATCAACAGGGTTTTTGAACACTGATATAACCATTTAATTAGCATATGCATCATCACAATACCAGAACAGACACATTAATTAAGTACCACATAAGTACAGACATGAGCTGCTTTCCCAATCCCCCGATTTTGATTCTGCCTCCTTATTTGTCTCTAAATTCGTCCACACACACTTTCTACTTATCAGAAACAGCACAATGCATAAGATTTGAGAAGAAAAAAAGTCAGAACTGCCAATCAGCATGAAGAGATAAAACCTGACCAGGCAGGGTCAACCCCTGATACAAAATCATCAAATTTGTCTCAGTCAATCAGCAAAACCTACACACATATTTGCAAGTGTTCTGAAAACCTTATCATCTACATAACCAAGCTCAGTCCTGAAAAATACCACTTCGTGACCACAGCTGCAAACACTAATGAGGGAGAGCTTTAGGCTCAACAAGGTCTTCAGAAAACCTATGCAGAACAGGTCTCTGCAGCTGGAGGCTCTTAACATCATGAGTTGCTTGTACCCACCTGCCATTAGCAAACCCACAGCAGCTGCCTTCTAAAGCTGCACTGATGCTGGCAACAGGGAACCACGAAGGAAAAACTGCAGTAGAACACAAACACATCTACGAGTTTATTTACGCCTTCAGAGTCCTTTCTTTAAGCTCCACAAATAGTGGTTTTCCTTGTGTTTTTAACCTAGATTTAAGCCAATTTTTAATTGATTTCATTTTGTGCTAGGTTTAAAAAAAGAATAATCTTCACTTGACCAACACAAGCTGTTAAAACAATTAAACAGTCAATACTCTTTTCAATAGCTAAGAGAAGCACTCAATATTTTTGCAACTAAGAAAAGTTTGTTTTATAACCCTAATGTTTTTTGAAGTGTGATTCGATTCAACAGACTAAAAATAATCCACTTAAAGGGTGCACATTTATGTAAAAACCTGTATTGTCCAAGTCTAGTTGTATAGCTCCAAACAGACCATTTTCTGCATTAAGTTACCTTACTAGTGTAGAGTTACAGATACCACCTGATATCAAGAAAAAATATTAAATTTTGCTGAAATAAAAATGTTGCAGCAAAACTTTTAGCTTAAAATTCTGGCATTATTTCTTCAAACCAACACATAATAATTAGGGATTTAATGTGAAAAATCCCACAAACATATAGTAGGTCTAGATAAAATTCAGCTAGCTCCATGACACTGTAAATGAAATACCTGTCATTTAAAGGAAGTCTGAGGTCAAAATCCACCTTTTTCTGTCTATTCCTTAAGCACATAAGGAAGGTTTACCTTTTTTTTCTTGAAAAACTGAACACAGTAGACTACAAAACCTTAACTGTTATTTACAAGCTGAACAAAGAAAAGAAAATTAAGAGGCTGTCAAAAATGCATAGAGATGAGCAAGATAAAACTGTTTTATAAAGTGATACATATTTAAGTACTTACAGAAGGAAATTCAGTGCTCCCCTAAATTGCAAAACCCCACTCTTCCAAACCACTGACTTACTACCTCTCATCTGAAGTATATACAAGTATGAGCTACAAAGACATACTTGTGCTGCCAAGATAAATCATGGCTTTTACTTACTCCTCACTGTTAACGTTACCAGGGTCCTATATTCCAGTTTTGTTACACCGGTGCTGTCAGTACTTCACAAGTGTATTTTATCTGAATTCCAATCATGCCTGTAAATCCTACTTAAGCACGAGGCACTGCACAAAACTCTAAAGAAACCTTTAAATCGGGCTTCTCCACACCTGATGCAATGCTATTGCACCTTCATTTTGCATAGCCAGCCACGACTTACTCAGGTGGCTTCAGGAGCTTCATTGCCTCAACCAACCCCATACCCCACCTACACCGTCCGATTGCAATGCCTCAGCCTGCCTTTGACTCCCCAGCTCACTCAGGCTGTCTCGGTGCCGAGCAGATCTTTGCTCCTTTGGAAACTAATAGCCCTGTACTAGAAACTACTGATAATGGAATTTAATTCAACTTCAAAACAAAGTATAACGCTAGGTCCCAGCCAAGAGCTCCTGAACAGACTTCAAGCTACAATGTTTAGCTTCCTGTAGTTTATTCGTTTCCTGAGCACAAGTGCTGTGCTTCACAGGCTTTAAAAGCAAATCAACGAAAGAAGTTATATCCTGCTCGGTGCTATTAATTTTTACACTTCAGGTTTCCCACGACCAGCGTCAGCTCCAGTTACAGCAGCACCAGTAGGAAATCTGGCAGAGAAAACGAAGCATCCCACCACAGACATCGCTGTGCTTCCCTCCGGCAGATTCCCCCCAGGAGAAGCCCCTTTTGTACTGCCCTCAGCACAGCCGAAAAGCCCGAGGAGGAGGAGCGGAGGCTTAAAAACAGACCCAACGCCACTCGGACAGAGGCGTACAGACACTGCCTGCCTCCTCACTGCCGAGTCTCCGTACTAACGCCACAATACCACACAGGATTAGCCGATGTTCTGGAGTGTTGTTACAGACGAAGCTATACAATAGCTGCTTCCAGTCAGGGGCGACGGCTACAGACGCTTCACTTGCCCGAGCAGTCCCGAGGAGCAGCGCTACGACCGCCCGACCCCGCCGCGGCCCCTGTCCGACCCGAGCCGGGACCCCGCCCCACGCCACACCCCGGGCACGCCGCCGTCCCCGTCCGCCCCACACCGAGCGCGCCCCCCCCT
>JANHGB010063534.1:0-11810 GCA_026283785.1 Coracopsis vasa | reverse complement strand
AAATATCTGGAAAAGTGCCCCATTTTGAACTGTGACTTGTTCTTTAAGCCAGAATTCTCTGTTTCAGACAAGAAGAAAGAATATGGGACAATAAGTGAAGGGAAAGTGTTATATTAACAAGTGGGAAAAGACTCTGCACCTCAGGAAAAGACAAAAGTGGTTAGAAAAATTAAGTCAGACAAACACAAAAATCTGAGAAACACCATTCTAGGTCATGTTACCTCTTACCATAAAGGGGAATTTAGTCCTAATTTTTTGAGGATAGGAAAAAATATTCACACATGACTGGCAGCTTTATAGGCACATAAACAGTCTTTTTAACTAGGCTGAAACTAAGATTTTCTTTAAGCATATTTCAAGCCCTGAATCTCTGACTCGTTTTTCAATCCTAAATATATTAAAAAAAAAAAAATAAAAAAGGGGGTAAAAAAAAAGAAAAATGAAAACCTCTACACACTGCCAACTCCATTCGTATCAGTCACAAATGCTTACAAGGATTACAGCATGGTAATGAGCTTTTGTACTAATGGTACATCTTTTAATAACTGCTATCTGCACTTCCAGTTGTAAGTGATAAGTGAGGCTATATTGTTAATGACAAAATGCCTCACCTTTCCCCTCCTTCTACTCTGATGTTTCATCTTCCTCTGAATTTCTCTGTTGAAGGTTGGAGAGGAATTAGAGTTAATTCTGAAGTCCTTGCCTGAGACCTGATGATGTTGTATGTGGCCAGTGTCTCTTAGCTGATCACAGTACTGAGCTCCTGCTCTCCTGCGTCCTTCTGGGCTGTGACGTTGGGCACTCACACTGGAATGTGTTGAGGATGCTCAAATGAAAGACTGACATGCTTTCTTTCTTGGCAGCGACTGATAACAGCAGGGAAGAATAAAATGTAATAATAATAATAATAATAATAATAATAATCCTGTTTCAGAGGCAGAGATAGCTGTGAAAAGACAGGAGGATCAGAAGATAGGACTTAGGCAAAATGGATCCAGCTTCCTGCTCTACTTTCCGGTATGATGTTGGCCAAGACATTTATTTTTTCAATGTCCCCGCTAAAGCAAGGCTGACAGCATTTCTCCGTCTCATGTAAAAAGAAAGGGAATGGGGTTACGATCATTGAGTGAATGTCAGGTCATTACTTGTTGTGATGGAGATGTAAAATTGTGAAACTTTGTTGCTCTGAAGCTTTCTAAGAAGAGACTAGACAGTGTCAGCACCAGTCTGCATTGCTCATCCTTCCTTGGGTGCAGCTAGGTCTGTGTCCTGTGATACTGTAACTGCAGCTACAACTTTGTTTAAGGTTTAACTTCTTCCTTTCCACATCTTTCCTTTTTCTTTCTCTTTTTTTTCTGAAAGGAGAGGCATTCAATTTCCATGTAGCTTCACAGAGGAGAAGAGGAAGAGCCAGCTCACATTACAGGCTTGCTTTGTCTCTGTTCATCTGGAGGTAGCCCTTTCTGACAGCACGCTCAGTATTGAGCCAGTATCTTTGGGGTCTCAGCCTGACATGTATTCCCTCTTCTAGCACAGTCTTCAGTCTGTACCCATATAATCTGAGTCACCCTGTTGTTTTCATTCCCAACCTCTCTTGAATACAGGAACATTTCTGTTCAAGGTTCACAGGTCAATGAGATGCTGAAGTGTTGTCTGAGACCCTCTTTGAGTGATGTCCTGGGGCTCTGGTCTGGCTCAGCACAGCTCCACAGTCCCAGTAAACTTGGTCTGCAGCATAGCAAATTGCATGGAATGAGAGCAAAAATACAATTACAAATAATAAAGGATTTGGCTTCTACACAGAGTTGTTAATCATAAAAAGAAGACTGAAACGTTTTGGAAAGGAATTTTCATGGGTACCAAGTAGAGATGTCACCCATATTTTTGTCAATTGAGCAGTTCATCTTCTTACCATGCTTCATAATCAAGGAAAAGGAAAGCATTAATAAAGGACCTTTATTCTTTAAGCGATATATAAAACTCACCAGAATTTTCAGACAGATTCCAAGTTTTAAATACCCCTTTTTTTTTTTAGTTTTATTTTAGAACAAAATGTAGTCTGGAATTTCATGCAAAAGAGAATATTTGCAGAGGGAAATGTCAAAAGCACAGTAAACACAGCTATCATTACCACCTGGAACAGTTTAGAAAAATTTCCATGGAGAATTTTATCAATATTAGTATATTTCAGAAACATCTTGGTTTTGCTTAAATGGCATTTTTTGAACAGTAAGAAAGTTATATAAAAATAGTTTGAGAAAAAATAGTTTGAGCAGTTGTACAGCTTATTTTATTTCACTGTTTTTTCAGTAAACCCATTTGCTTGGATTTTTAAAACTAGAGATAGGAGAAAATCACTAGACAATGTGAGTGTGAATAATAATCCTACCCTGGGAGAGAAATGGAATATTTTAATAATGCGAGGTCCTTATGATCTCTGTCTGCTAAGATTATATGGTAATAACATTTTTTTGATGCAGAAACAAGTACAGAGTCTTTATAGTACAAAATGTCATGGAGGAGTAAGAGTGCCTTATGATATAAATACAAGACCTGAAAAAAATTTATGATGCCCCTCTACAAATATCCATCAGCATACTTGCTCCAAGTCTGTCAAAACATTTTATTTAAACATATATATAATTCTGTTTATGTGTACATTTATTTATTTTCACATGAAATAAAGTAATTTTCTTTGTTCAACTGTATTTTGAGATGTTAAATTCAAATATTCCATTAAGATGTTCAAACACAACCTGCAATGCTCAATGTTTCTCCTAATGTACTTCAAGCAAGAAGTTCCAGTAGCCTTTCGTACAGATGTACATACAAACATACACACAGACACACACAGAGTGTTTCTATTAAAATAAAAATCAGGGTTTAATATTTTTTTCTGGCCAGTTCTACTGAAGGCCTAGAGGGAACGAAAAGTTGCATGACAAGAGAGTGAGCAAGTAGTGCTATTTCTCTAGAATATTCCCCAAAGATTTCTTGTTTCAGGCAGTTCCTAGTCCACAGGCTCTATCTTTGGGCACAATAACTCTCAATGGTTTTTTTTATCTCATTCCATCTCTTTTTTAAACCAATAGGAATTTTAGCATAAACAATATCCTGTGGTGAGGAGTTCCAAGAAGTACTTCCTTTTGTTCATTTATAAATTCCCATCTGTTAGTTTCATTTCATGCCTTAGTTCATATTTTGAAAGATCCAGTGAACAATGTTTTCATAGACCACTATCATATCATGTCTCAGTCATCTCTTTTTTTAGGCTTCAGTTTCATGTGTGGATGCTATTCTATACCTGTGATCTTTCTTGCTGCCTTTTTTCTATTTCTTCTCTGGTTCTCTTGCTTGCAATAAGAGATGAGGAAAAGTAGAACCTCACACAACATTGTGTGCAGGAGCACTGCAAACTTGAAGTGCCTTTCTCTGTCTTGTATTCCAAAATTTAACTGTGGGTGAGCTGGTATTTTCTTAGTACTATCTATCTTTTATCATCCTAAGACCTCATTTCTAAATAGTTCTGAGCCCATTATGGCATAAATAAAGTGGAGATTTCTGTTGCCATGTTCACCACTGAAGCTTGTTCTTTTTATGAGGAAAAAGGAAAATAAGGAACAAGAAGTTCTAGGATATAGTAATACCTCTAGATAATAATCCTAGGCAAGAGGTTCAGGTTGGAGACACTCACTGAAAGCTGATATCTACAAGAAAGGCTGAGTGAGCAGGTAGATGATGAACAGCCTGATGCAAGGGTATAAATCATCAGAGAATGAAAGATGAGTAAAAAGTTAAAAAAGGAATTAAAGAAAGATTAGCATTGTTTGGAATCATATGTCTAGAAAGCAGCCTGCTAAAGCAGAGCACAATGGTGGAGAAGCATTCAACATAAAGTCTGCTTACCCAGGGAAAAAAAAGAAACTGAGTCAAAAAAAAGGGCCCAGAGCTAAAAACTGTGATCTCTGCTGCAGAACTGGCAGTTCATTTCACAACTTTCAAGATATGTCTTGGTATTACAAGCTTTAAAAGCTCCAGCTGAAAACAATCGCTATTAATAACCCCCTGCTTTGCAATATGAAAGCAGCAGGTACAACAGTGAGACACCTATAATCCCCCCGTGTTAGACAGCAGCAGAACAGCACTCAGCCAACCATGGAGGAGAATCCTATAAAAATACCAAAATCCATCTCTCCATGATGGATGGTCTTTGTACAAGCACTAAAGTGTATTCCCTTTAGTACCACTGTCTATTGATGCTGAGCTACTAAGTAATCTGAGGGAAACTAGGAAGCAATCGCTATGATAAAAAATAAAATGGATTGGGGATAAAGCTGGAATTTCGTCAAAACCATCATGATCAGAACAATATTGCCTGAGAAATAGGGGGCTTTATATCTGTCAACATGTCAGTGTTTGGACACGAAACCAAAGCCTTGGAGATTGGTGTCAGAAGAGTGATCTTTTTCTTCCATAAGCACCATACATGTACAAACATGAAATACAAATGCAACCTTGCTGACTAGAATTCATGACAAGTAGCTCCTGTGAGAACAGTCTGAAACCAGTAAGACTGCTCAGATATTCCTGGAAGACTTCTCATACTCACTAAGCATTTACTAAGCCTTTTCTCATTAAAGACATTCTGCTAATTCATAGGACTCTTTTTTTTGAACAATTCAGGATTTATTTCTGAGTTTCGAATTAAGCCAAATCCTATATACCTTGTGTGAACTAACAAGAAGGAGTCATTAACACTGAGAGAATGACTCAGAAGATTAAAGGCAGCAGATAGGATCAAGTCCTACATAAGTGCTAAGACTAAAATTCTGATAACATTAGTGGGTCTAAAGCCAATTGAATGAAGAATTTAAAAAAACCCAACAAAAACAAACAAAACAAACCAACAAACAAAGAAAAAGAAAATAGGAAAGATGTGTTGACACTGTGATTTTGAGAAAGAGAAGCTGTCGGCAGACTCACATATGAACAAGTTGACTTATTGGGACTTGTCAGCTGGGGGCCATCATATGTCTGAACACTATGGTCACAGGAATGAATGTCCAAGGAGAGAATCAGTCATTCTGGAGGATTAGTATCATGACGCCAGGAAAAAAAACTAGACTGAAACCTCTCTACATGTGTGTTAGGGATTAAAAGCAGAGAAGAATCATAAAGTCAAAAAATAGGTGCAATTGCAAAGCACCTCTGGAGTTACTCTAGTTTGACCCCCGGATCAGAGCAGGATCGCATTGAGCAGTTTGCTCAGGACTTTGTCTATTAGGGGTTAGAGCATCTTCAACGATGGAGATGCTGTAACTTCTCTGGGCAGCTTATTGTAGGGTTTGACCACCCTCACATTTAAAAGGTTTATTCTTGTGTATAACTAGAATTTCCTATGTTTCCTTTTGTGTCCATTGCCTCTTGTCCTGTCACTGGTCCTTCTTTACCATCCAAAGGTATTTATTCACATTGATATAAGATCCCCCCAAGCCTTTCCTTCTCCAGGATTAACAGACCCAGCTCTCTCAGCTCTTCTTCATATGTTAGATGCCTCAGACCTCTCACCATCTTTGTGGCCCTTTGCTGGATTTGCTGCAGTGTGCGTATGTTTCTGTACTGGGGAGCACAGAACTGGACCTAGCTCTCCAGATATGAGCTTGCTTCTTTTTTCTGTGCTAGAACCACGTTAGGTATCTGAATAGGAAAAGAAGCCATAGAGAAAGATTTCATAGATTTTATCAGGATGTTTTAAAATAATGCAATAGAACCACTGGGAAGAGATTGACAGAGAATGAGAAAGTGAAAACAGTATGAACAACTCTTCCATCAACAAGGGTAAATAGTGTCCACTTTCTGTTAAACTGCTTTTGGAAAGAAGTTGCTTGAAAAGACAAGGTTTCTGAAGATTTCAGGTTTTTGAAGTCTGCAGAGAGACATTCGTGAACAGTAAGCCCAGAGTTCAGCTGCTCTGAACTTATAATTTTCTGCAGAGGGCTCCAGTGCCTCTGGCTGGAGTATTGTCTAGCTATACTTTAAAAAAGACCCTTACAGGTTAGCCTTAGCGCCTTCAGTAGTTTAAAAACTTCTGGGGATTGGGAAGATTTCTCTAGGCTGAAATGCATCTCAGTTTGAGAGCTGAATAGATTTTCTCACGTCCCCCCCCCCTCACAAAACGCTTTAAAATCTCTAGGTTTGAGTTATCTGTGGCTGGGGAATTGCAAGTACTTTTCATGCCTGAAGACCATTTCAGACACTTTGTTTGTGCACAAATAGTTCAATACTTGGGAAAGAAAATCTTGGCATGGAGATCACCTGCAGTGTAGAGCAAGAGACCAGCTTCTTAAGCAAAGGAATAAAAGAAATAAAAATAACAAAAATGGAAATACTAAGTCTGCAGGACAGGATAGCCTGTTTCTCCTAAGGATATCATGATTTAAAGGATGAGACACATACTCAGACAAAATGAATTCCAAGAATTATAATAAGTATTTGCCAACTACCATCTTTGAGGGATTAAGAAAGAATATTTTCTTGTGACGTGTTATTCAGTAACCTGTAATGGCCTGTTTCATTTGTGTTTGGTTTTAATTTTCTTTTGGTTAGTTGTTTTTTTTTTTCTTTTCTGTCTTGTGTTGATGCTCCTGTTTTTTTCTTTGAGGCAGACTGAATTTATTATGGGACAAAGAACACTGAAATTATTAGCTCTTGTTCTGACCTGTCAGGATGAGTCCTGTGTTCCTTTATTCCACATTACCTTTTTTCTTTTTTTTTTGTTCATATGGATGATTCAAATAAACCCAGTGTACGGAAAAGCATGTACAATGAATGATCTGTACTCTGCAGATGGAACAAGATGCATACTCAGAGCTGGATTCACTTCATCTAGCCTTCTGCCTTTTCACATTAAATGCTATCTCTAAGATGACTCACCTCAGTTCTGCCAGTACTCAGTGGAGGGATGCGAGCAGTGGTCTATAGGTTCAGTTATGCACAGTGGTGTCAACCTAGATTGAATCTGTTATTGCTCTTGCCCTGTTCATTCCATTGATGTCATCACCGTTTAAATGATTAGCACAAACTAAATTGCTAGTTACATGAAATCCACCCCAAAACTTACATAAGTGTATAACCAGGGATGACTCTGTAGTCGAGGGTGATAAGAAATCTAGCTGTTTTCTGCAATGCCCAAGAGTGAGAGGAAAGGTAAATAAACACCAGGGAGGAAGAAGAAACTATAGGGTTAAAGGGTAATGTTGACAAAAGTATATCTGGAGATAAATTTTTAATGAGTAAATGTGAGATGAAAAGGGAAAGAGAATTCCTAACCTAAAACCCAGTTATTTTAATTGATGTTCAGAATATGGGTCTTCCAGCTTTGTAATATGTGAGTCAGGAAAAGGAAACCTAATTCTCGTTTAATTCAATATATAATAAAAGCAATTTTCTCAGATAGTACTTGCATTTCGTGATCAGAAAGTACCCACTTTCCTGTGGCATAGATAGTGCAAGCAGAATTTGATTCATATAAATTCGTTTCAATATCTTTCACATGTCTTACAGGGATTAATCCTTTTTTTCTTCATTAGTGTTATTACTCATTGCATATTACTTTTATTTCACTGTTTAAAAGTTTAACTGCAAAAAGGCAGAATACCATACTATATTAATTGAAGTTAAATTTTTCATTAAAATTTTAAAAAGTTTAAATGAAGTTAGTGAGAACTTTAGCATTCAAAATCAGGAGCCCCACTGTGCATAAGCCATCACAATGGCTTATATAGGAAACTCCACCCTTCTAAATAGAGAGATCTGGATAACTGTCCTACTCTATGCTACCTGGCAATTGGCTGTGAGTATCTACGAGCCTTCAGGGGAAGATTTATTGAAAATAAGAAAATCAGGTTGCAGATTCATTTGGGCTTGCATGTCTCAAAGGATCATGGGTTATGTCTTACTGTTCCTCTATCAGGAAAGCTCTGCACTTAACTGTAAGGTACAATGGAGATACAGAGGGGTGTTTCACATGCCTCAAATTGGTTAAAACCAAATTTTACTTTTGGTCCTACATATCAGTGGGCTGATCGTACATGATATAATATGAAGAAATGAGACCAAGAGAAGATCTGAGCAAACAATTTTGCTTTGAGATATGCATGTTAAAGTCACTGAGGAAAGCAAAATTCTTAATCCCCTGATTTTTGCACATACAAATTTTATAGCTCTATAGTTGCATTACTCTGAATTTATTATGATTTGGTGGTTGATTTTTATAATGTTTTCAGCTTCTATTAATTTTAGAACAGAGTTTGGATGCTCAGTATACAATCCCTTTTCACTGTAGAAACCATAGCAAGATCAGTCTGTGTAACTATCATGTACAGGAAATTAGGATAGAGTTTTCATAATTCGTGGGCTTGCATACCAATCTCCAATTTCTGGAACACAAACAGCATTTTCCTCCCTCAAAGCTGAAGATAAAAGCCTGTGAGTGATTCTGAGGTGTTAAAATATGAGGGAAACAAGGACCAGATAAGAATCTTGGTAGATAGCATAGACAGAAATAAACAGTAAACCTGCATAAGATTTCAAGCAATAACCTAATCAATAAACATATGGGCAAATGAAAATGCAAATGAGCCACAGAGATAAAAATGTTCAGGAAGAAAGAAAGATTTCTGTAATACTTACCTGTATTGCATTGACTTCAAGTAGCCCTTAAGTGGAACTGACGGTATTACAAACACAATAAGCACTTCTAGACAAACTGGAATAACAATCACTTCAGGAGCCTGGAAGCACTCACAATTCTGCTGTTGTCAACTCTTTCAGTGGCTTTAATTTTCAATGGTAAGCACAACTCCTATATAGTGTTGTCAAAACCACAATGAAGTTATGTCATTGAATATTAAAGTGCTGGCCTGCGGAATGCCAAACACACAGATTTGAATTTCATGCTCTCTACTAAACATCAAGACAAATATGTCTAATTTCATAAAAACCTCACCAGACCAGGAAGGCTGACAATGAGGCCCAGTGTTACCACTTCACCAGCTGAAACAGGAGTTTTTACTGTAAAAAAACTGTTCCCAGGAGGCCAGAGGAGGTTAGGATGGGGTTAGGATTCATGGATGCAGCATGAGATCAAGGCATAAGGAGACTGGAGGCTAAAAGTACAATTCATCACTAAACAGAAAATGCACATTTGTGTATGAATATGTTCTCCTGTGCTGTTCAGAAGAGGTTGAGAGGAGATTTAAGAAGTACTTAAAGAAGTCAGGATGTTTACCCAAAAAGATGGGAGTTTCATTTGCTGTAGTTTTCCTGATTCCAACCTTGATCTGTGAGCCATGTTGGTGACTTACTCAATGGGAGGAGCAACACACTTGTGCTCTTCACTAAAATCCAGAGGGTTGCTGCCTCCCTCAGCCTTTCTCCCAGTGCTAGTTTATGCTCCCAGACATACTCAAGGTCTCTGTCTTTCCCTGTTTTCCCATGTCTTCATGAGACTAGAGAGAGCCTGTGGTAAACTTTAGGGAGCCTGTAGTTTCTCTGTTAAATCTGCTTCTTAAGTTTGATATGTGTTTTCCCCTTTGGAGTAGGTTTCAGTCTGTGTGCTATATTACAAACAGTAGAGAAGGGCTGTGACTACTGGAAAGACTCATGGGGCCATACATACATGGACTTCATGGTAATCTCTAGACTAGCAAGGTCGTTTTATTCTGTTGTTTTGTTTTTTTTGTTTTTTTTTTTTCTAAAAATGATTGATTGGACCCGGAAAGTAAAATTTTGTACCAACTGTTACTGGATTAAAATACATCTATTTAAGGAATTGATGCCCAAAGCCTACCAATTATACTCAGATGCTCAAAATAGTCTGGACACTGGTATTCTGGACAGAATGAGTTCCACACTGAAGTATTCCTGTCAGGCAGCAAAACAGAGAAAATTAACTGCTCAATGTTATTTAGTCTACAGTTTATAGATAGCACTGTGGAAAGAAGTGTTCACTGTGCTGGGTTTGTGCTCTGCAGCCTCCAGTCTGAGACTAACCAAAATCCACCAAACCCTTCACCTAGGTATCCTAAAGCTTTTAAAATTAAAAATCATTAATTATCATGACTGTTGTTTTAATGCCTATAAAATAATCAACAATTATAATAATTAATGTTTTTTTGTGAGGGCTTTTTGTTTCATAAAGCACAAAAAGCATATCAGAAACACCACATTTCTCCCAAAGTTAACTAGTTCCAAGATACTTTCCTCTGATTACTTTATTTCCTTGGGGGAGCATCTTTATGCTTACAGAAATATTTTGGATGCTCTGTTTTACAAGTGCTTATGCCCTCTGAGAGCTTGCATTATTAATAATACTAATTATTGCAATTATTTATTATTAGATGAAAGATGATAGAGTTTCCAGCAATTCACTAAGCACAAAGAGGATGTAAGCTGCATCCTGCAGGGGTTGTGGTTGAACTTTCAGACCCCTGTGTAGTGAGAAGCCCCTCAGGAGCAGCTCCTAAATGGACATGGAACATAAATAAATAAATATAAAGACCTCATACATCACTGGACTTTCTACTCAAAGGGTCACACCGTGGGAGCTAATAGAAGAAAAAGGTATAGTAGATGATACATTAATCTAGAATACAGATCAGTGTCTGGAAAGGTTGATTAACATCTGATAATTTCATGAGATATATTTTAGTGTTCAATAGAAAATGTCCTTTATCTCTTCTGTAGGACAGAGAAATGCCTGGTCATAAAGATGCAGGTATACTGAATGAATAGCCATAGCTCACAGTGTGCACTGTTATGCAAGTTTTGTCAGCTAGAGTCAGGAGAGATTCTATATCTGCAGATGCAGAGTCAGAGCTCACAAGCCAGAAGGTAAGACTGACTTCAGATATCAAACAACTTAGAGTAATGACCCAAGATGTTGCAAGGTCATAACATAGTCTGACCAGCAGGCTGTCTCAGTCAAAAAGAAAATTTCACATCTTAGACTTGCAACAAAGCCTTTTGTTGTTATAGAGGATAAAGAAAGCTCAAAAATGGAGGATGGTGCTTTGAGTAAAATTATCTTTAGGGATTTTGATGTTAAGGAGAGAGCATGCTTTCTGGAAGGTCGGGCCATCACATCTTCTAAAGGTTTTTTTCCTGTAATTTTAAAGTGGATGCCTTTAATTCATTCAGTGATGAAACAAGAGCTTAAGCAGATCTAGACATACTTGTAAGTCTCTATATTTATTTTTCTAACTCTTCATTCTGCTTATTAAGCAGATATCTGTTCATAACTATATAACTGATTAGATAATTCAAAAGAAAATGTATTGGTCTTCATGCAGAATTGGAAAGCAACAGGCAGTTGATATAGATCAAACATTGTGTCTTCAGCTTGGTCTAAAGCTGAAGAAACACAAATCGCCTTCTGGAAACTAGAGAATACATACAGTACACCTAAGCAAAACATGTAAGTAGTCCGGAGAGAGAATACAGACAAAATAATCTCTGTAACTATGACAGTGACGTTAGTGACTTACAGAAGCTTTTAGATATTATTACTCTTTTCAGAGGGCCAGTGTGCTTCCCCTGTTCTTTTATTCCTGACACAGGCACTCTTACCCAAACACACAGCAAGAGATTTTTATATCTGAAATATATTCTGTGGACTAAAGAACAACAGATGTACAACTAGAAACGGATCCAATCTGGAAGGCTGCTTCTGAGCAACATCTGACTCAGGAACGTTTTTTTTGTTGTTTTTTTTTTTTTTTTTTTAATTAAACCCATCCAGAAACCGCGGG
>JANHGB010063532.1:0-10440 GCA_026283785.1 Coracopsis vasa | reverse complement strand
ACAGCCACTACTCGGTGATAAGATGCATATCAAGAAGCCGCATTTGTCACACATAGCCCAAATCTCATCTATTTTGCTGGCCAATCCAATACCCATAAATTCCAGGAGATTCTCACTTTTTTCATGCCTGCCTACTCTTTTTTTTTAGCCCACAAGACACTGGTATTTTTTCACTGTCTCCATACACTTCCACACACTTTATATTTGCCAGTACCTGTGGCACAACCAGACCCAAATGCCAACACCCCTCTTTCCACTTACATCATCTGCCAGTATAGGCAGTGCACTAACATTCCCAGAATACCATGAACTGACACACTGACTACTGAAAAGGGACAACTGGTATTTCTGTATTCAGCATTGCAGTAAAGAGAAGATAAATTCTTTTTGGCCTTGTTTTTCCCTGCCAAAATGCTGGTTAGTTTTGAAAGAAAGTCAGTAGCCAGCATTTGCATTTTGGTGGCAATTGGCCTTAAAAATTACATTCATCATGCCCATTTCAAGCTTGTGAGAAAACTTCTAACTATGTCTCACTACTAGTTGCAAAATCTGCTTTAATTTTTCACTGTCAACACTATGGACTTTCCTGTGGCGAACTTCTGCCTTTAGGTCTCCAGCCAACCAGTGTGTTCTGAATCCCAGTTATCACACGGAAAACATGAAGTGATTTTGCATATCAGCACCCATCATCTGTCACTTCCTAAGAAAGAAAATCTACCCCAACTGACCTTTCTACATAGATTTTAGTTAGCACTTGGAGTTCAAGGCCACCCTCCAAAACACTGTTCACAGCAGATGTTAGGGAGGAATCCACAGGGAGTTTTCTCTCTCCCCTGCTCTACATACCACCAGAAATTAGGTGTCTTTAATACTGAGTTCCTTTCTCCTGAGATGTCGCTCACAAACAGTACTTAAAAACATATGATGAACATGAGGAGGATGCGCACCATTCACAGACCCTGCAGCCATGGCTCACTTAATAAATCACTGCTTGTGGCACTGGGACATTAATCCTCCCCTCCCTGAGACGCCCTATCCTATACACCTTATCGCCCATCTCATTAGGTCTCTCTACCGCAGTGAAAATCTTCGGACTGAAATGTAGCCCTTTCATTTGTGAAAGATTGTCTTCAGGAAGAGAAATGCTGAAGTTTCATGAAAAATCTCAGGTTCATGATGTTGTGAGGAACAATTTTGACAGGTTAACAATAGCTCTGCTTCTGCCAAATAATTGTATGTGGGATGATCAGGAGATTACAGGATGGGCCTGGTAATCAGCCAACTTCAAGTGAGTAAGTAGCCACATACACTTATTATCGAAGGCCCTATCCTGCAAGAACTTCAACATATCCCAGGTCATCAGGTCCTGCTGAAGTAAGGTTATGTTGATAGTACCATACATGTGGAACAAAAGGGAAGAAACAAACCCTGCCCAAAGGCTTAAAAAGACAAATGGAAACAGAGTCACAATCCAGGCATGGAGAACTGCTTATATCAACAAAGAAAACCATCAAAGGTAGAAATGGATTTCCAGAGAGAAAAAAGAGACAGATGGTCCTGGTTCAGACATGAGCATGGGACCTGTGAGAACTTCTGGCAGTTCCCTCCACTTTCAGAGACATCCTGTGTGACTTAGGCAATTCAGTAAGGAATAAATATGTAGTATGTAGATTTCATTCTCATTCTTTGGCACGCAGGCTCCCACTGCCTTTCACAAGCTCTTCCTTCATTCACCACATGATGAGAAAGAGGTGGTCATGCAGCACAGGTGCAAAGATGCTGATCATGACATAGGAAATGCCAGGAGAGGGATGAGTACTAAGCTAGGCTTCCCCCAGAGTGCTGATGCCTGAGTCCAGGTGTCAAGGAGATGCCTTCTTCCAATCAGTGGCAAGCTAAACCAGGTCAGCAATTGTGCGCGGAAAGAGGAGGAGGAGGATGTGGTGGCAGACATGACGCCCAGTAGCCCAGGGGCGAAAGAACTCACCCTGGAGGTGGAAGATTCAGGTTTAGATGCCTTCTCTTCTGCCTGATGTGGAGCAGGGTTTTAATCTTAGGTCTTCCATCTCCTGAACAAGTGCTCTGAATGCAAGCCATCTGCCACCACACCTTCTCACTGTCAGCTGCACTGCTTTGCACAGCATGTTTAAATGCTCCTTTGGCCAGAGAGGAAAAACATGCTTTTATGCCCTGGTGTTAGAGCAGTGATCTGGGATGAACACTCCAGCCCTCTTCCAGTGAATATTTAAGTATTTTATACAAAGAGCTGAGACCCACTGAAGAATATCCTCTAGTCTATTGAATTGGGCACTGTTTGCAGGAGATCTGGGTTTAGACCCAGAGGAATCAGGACTTGAATATCTACCATCTCTGTGCAAGATTGGGGGTGGGAGGGTGTTGGGTGGGGTTTTTGGGGTTTTTTTAGGTTTTGGGGCACGCAGAAGCGCTGATTTTGCTTCTCATGCTTTGGGACAAGTGCAATGCAGAAGGTGTGCTCTCTCAGATTGCACATTTCAGGTGAGGTAGAGGAACTTGGAGCTATGAATGTCCGCAGTAAGCAGGTATTAGCAGCTCAGAAGTATTGGGGAGAGAGGATTGTGTGTATGCACACAGAAAAAATGTAGGTGCATTATGGCCTTAACTTTTGCCATCATCAGCAAGGGACATCAAAGCGCTTCTCAGGCTAAGCAGCTCTCGTGTAGGGGTTCTGATGATCGAAGGAACACAGAAGCACCAGGTGAGCCAGATAGCAGCCTAAATGTTAATCTAGCCTTTAATCTCTTGAGTGCATCTCCACTGTGGTGCAGCAGAGACACAAAGATGAGGCTCCAGGCCAGACTCACCTCGTATCCATCTTGCTTGCTTGCAGAAGTACCTCCAGGGCAGGTTCTGGGGCAGCCCAGCTGGTACTCACAGGGATGAACTCTATGTGCACCCAAGGCATTGAAGTGCACTCAAGGGCATGCTTATTTCTGTGCAGAGCAAACAGGTCCCATGACTCTGCAAAGCCTCTGCCTAGCCCATTTGTCCTTGCAGAGATATCCTGTGACCTTTATTAGGCAGACACCTGGAGTGGGACAGGAAAGTCTCTTGCCACAAGTGCAGATGGGATTTGCGGGCTACCTGAGCTCAGACTAAGTCCAAGTGAGAGTGTGAGTGTGAATGTGAGATGCTTTGCTCCAGACCATGTGGAAGCCCATGCTGACAGGGAAGAACACCCACAGCCCCTCTGCCACCACTCCACTTGCAGTAGCTGTGATCACCCCCTAGCAGCAGCACTGTGAGGATGAATTCAGTAATGCATGCTTTCTCACACAGTGGGGGACCACCACAGGTATTTCAGAAGAGGTGAGGAAGCTGCTCTGGTGAAGAAAAAGTGGAAAGGTAGAAGCTCTTTCTTAGAAAAATTCCTGAGCAGCACAGAGTAGAGAACAGGGGGGAAGAAATCAATGATCACGTAACTGCCAAATCCCAGCACACCCCAGTCGTCAGTCAGGCCCCAAAGAATCACGAGATTTCAAAGCAAAATGATATTTTTGTTCTTTCTATTTGCCGTCTGATGTTTTGGATCCCTGGGGTTCAGATGCAAACTTTTCCTCCCTTAGAAAAATAAAGATGAGATTTTGTCCTAATCACTTCTCTCCAGAAAATATGGTTGAAACAAACACACCAAGAAGAACAAAGATCACAGTGAAACCTACCAGAGCTATTATACTCCTATTTATCAGATATCTGGAGAGAGAAGGAATATTGGAAGAAAAGAGTAACAGAAAGCTGAACGCATAAGAGGAAAAGGCTACGTGCACCTCTTTAAGCCTTTCCTTAAGGCAGGAAGGAACTGGAAGACAGGAGATAAATTAGGGAAGATGATAATGGTCATATGTCTTGGGATAAAATTAAATTCTCCTTAGTTTGCCTTCTACCCCAAAGAGACCACAGCAAGTACTGAATTTAGCAAAGAAACTTAAAACTCAGATGTATAGTATGGATCATTGCTGACATGGCTAATTGGTGACTTCCACAATCTGTTCTCCTGCTGTGAAACATAAGATGTCTCGTATTTGTGTAGACTGCAAGTCTGAAAGGGATGGAAAAAGAAGCATTTGCATATTTGCAAACATTGCATTACTTTTTTTATCAATCGGGGTGCTATGAAGAGAAATGCATTTGAATGAATTCACTGAGTTTTTTCTTAATGTGTGATGCACACAGAGGAGGATGTTGGGGGAAAATGCAATTGGACATTCATCTTGTCTTCCCAGCAACATCTGCCACATCCGTGCTGTTTTCCTGTCCCTGCACGTTAAAGCTCTCACTCGTGTCTGGGAGAAGGTCTCAAAGATCAGAGAGCTGAAGTGTAGATCCAAGAATTTTTATGAATGTGGGCAATCCAGATGTAATTGACAGCTTACAGGAAGCAAAGTAAAGAGGGATTTGTGTCTGTGTTTACAGTGTGGCAAACAGGTGAGTTTAATATCAGGTATTAAATATATCCAGGTAATAAATCACACCAAAATAAATCAAAGTCTTATTGTGCTGTGAACAGCTTTTTTTCTAACTCATTCTTCTTTGACATGGAGTCTTTGTTCACATGATGATACTTCGTATTTCTCAATGACTTGCTTTATCAATTTGCCAATCAAGTTTCACAGCAATACCAAAGCATCAGAATTTTAATCCAGTTAAAAATTTCTAATGCTAAAATCATAAATTTTTAGTAGTTAATTACTGACAGCTCAAATCCCTGTCATTTCAATCAAGAGTCTTCATTCAGATCCAAAGGTTGCTTTCTTTTTTTTATGGTATCCAATACAGACATACTACAATAGTCCCAGGGAAACATAAATGTCTGCTACATCTACAGGTGAAACCTTTGTGCACTTCCTAAATTAGAGGACTGTGCAGAGAAATATTTTGGTTCCCTTAAAGATACTGAAATAGCCAGCCTCTCAGAGAGGCAGCAATTATACTTTAATGTATTGCTGCAAGTCTTATCCAGCATGATTGCTGGGGAGTCTTCCCCACAGAGACTGGAGAGAGAGGGAGCACTAACAAAGAGGGGTTTATGCATAAGGCACATAAAACTTCTAAACCTCTGTGTGCTTTGTGCATGGCAGTGAAGCTGAGGGCACACTGCTGGCAGCATGGCTTAGCGTGCCCATGTGCATTTGCAGGGAAATGTGGATGCCTGCCCAGGAAGCTGCTGAGGAGCTGTGCAGCAGGACAGTAACCCTGTGCTGGTGACCCCTCACCTCCCTCACAGCAGGAATCACAACCACCTTTGTGCCTGTGTCACCCTATGAGCAGCTCTTTTGGCTCTGCTCAGCTTGGGGCAAGGCAGAGCTCATGCACACCTGCCTGCAGAAGCTGATACCAACAGCCACTCACCCCATCCACCACTGCAATCCACCAAGTGCCTCTTCTCCTCCTTCACAGCTGGTTTACTCACGAAGGACTTCAACATCTGAAATTGTTGTGCATCTGAAGTGCAAGTTCCTTGCAGCATCCTCACCTAAGGGACAGCCTCTGCATGGAGGTGACATGCTGATGGTGCCATCAGTCAGGCCAGCAAAGCAAGTATGTAAGAGCTCATCTATATTCACACCAGCTTGAGTTCACTTCCCAACACCCACGTCTTCCCTCTGCCTGTGAGAAGTCTTTCAGCTGCAGGGAACCTCTCTGGCTTGCATTTGCCTTGGCTCTTTCCTAGCTAGTGCCCTTCCTGAGTGAACACAAACATGACTCAGCTTTTCCTTTGAAACAGAAGAAATTTGGTTCTCTTCACAGTTCCACTTTGGTGTGCTATGACAGAACACAGATCTGTCTTTCACTTTGTTTAGAAGACATGACGCCAGTAGCAGTTGTGGATTTAATTATATTTCAGCTGCAAGAGAATCTTAGTTACATTTTTTATGTCTCTTCTGACCTCAAAAAGTCAGCTTTAAACAGGCAGAGCATTCTTTAATATCACTGATCGTGGCTAGGTTTGATTTAAGTCCTCATAAAAGAAATTACTCCCTTTTGTCTGAAATGTTCATTTTGGCATATAAAAAATGTCTCTTTCATGTATATGTGTATGTGTATATATGTATTGAATAAATGTCATTGTATAATTGCATAATGAATTGTACAATTGATATTTGAATTTCATAATTAAACTGCATAATGAATGTCTTGGCACATAAATATATATCAGTATTCAGAATGTTTTTCATGCACGTACACCAACAGTAAAACTCAGTAATCCTTAGTCAGCACAACCACAACAAACTCAAAAGAAAGAAAATATGTTTGCAAAGGCTGAACTCTCCTACCCAACACCTCTCAGGAAAAAACAATTTGTGATAGTCTTCATTTTGTTACATATTTAATAATATTCATTACACCTCATGCATATTTCCTATAAATTATTGTTTAAGGATTCGTACCTGTGTAATATCACTGTCTCCTTGGCTTAGATAGCTCCTCTGCTCTAGCTCCCTGGAGATATGTTAGAGATGTTTTATTCGCTTAGTTCAAAAACAGCACCCCTCACTGCTTTGATAAAGTTTCCTCTTCTGGTGGGATTGACTTTTTTATCACAATTTGGGGACAGACCTTTAAAAGCACCTTGGAGCCCGAGAGGCAAGGAGGAGCTGGTGTCACACATAGCAATGGAGTAAGTGGCACATTAGGATAATGAACAGGGAGGGACACGTAGCTATTAGACAAAAAGACTGGCTCAGACTGAGTCCAGCTCCCTGCCACAGCAGTGCCTCACCTACAGTGGGTGCAGATGAGCGCAGGTGGCTGTGTGCTCCCAGCACCTGCGCCAGTGTCTGACTTGGCACATCTTGGGGTCCTTGCTCCTCTCTCAGCCTCTCCAGCCACCCTCAAGAACCAATCTGGTTCAGCTGTGGCTGCCCCATCCCTGGCAGTGTTCAAGGCCAGGCTGGACAGAGCCTTGAGCAACCTGGTCTAGTGGAAGGTGTCCCTGCCTGAGGCAGGGGGGGTTGGAACTGGATGATCTTTTAAGGTCCCTTCCAACCCAAACCATTCTATGATTTTATGATTCAACGTTCATCACTTTGAGTCTGAACTTAAATGAAGTCCAGCGGACAAAAGCAGCTTCTGCTCAAACCATTGGGCAAACCTCAGCCCCCAGCTGTCACTAGGGACAGGCTAATTTGCATCCACTACTCTGCTTCTTTCCTCTTCTGCTTCTTTCCTGCTTGGCC
Organism: Coracopsis vasa; assembly: GCA_026283785.1. Lineage (NCBI taxonomy): Eukaryota > Metazoa > Chordata > Aves > Psittaciformes > Psittacidae > Coracopsis > Coracopsis vasa. The sequence goes on along the minus strand of JANHGB010063532.1, from coordinate 3,223 downwards.
CATTCCCATTCTCATGTGTCAGTGGCATGTCTTCTGTGTGTCACATGGCTGAACACCAGCGGAATATAATTTACATGAAACAGATACAAGACACAGGCCACTTTTCCTCAGTTGGAGAATCAACAGCCTCAGGGGGGAGGTTGTTTTGGTTTCCTTCTTTGTTGTGTTGGGAGTGGTAGGAGGGAAAGAGCTGACAAAACAATATTTCAAAGATGTAGTCCCAGTTAATAAAAATGGAATTTAAAACAATAAAAATGAGCAAAGAGGAAGATTTCTTCTTTCTGTATTCTTTGTGATACTTCATTCACAGCATCTGGCAGGGCTGGGCTGGCGAGTGGCTTGTTGATGAATGACATTGCCATGGCAGGACCCGGCAGCACGACTGCCCTCACCCTGAAATCAAGGATGTGAAAAATAGAGCCTCTGCACTTAGGTACTACTGCTAGTATGGCAAAAGCTGTGTAAATCTGGAGTTGAAGCTTATTAATTGGGATCACAAACACAAGCATGCCATGTGCAAAGCACAGATCTGGTATAAGCTCACTCTGACAACTCAAGATTGTACCAAAAAATCCCTGATGGCTTCACTCTGACTGGTACCTGCAGGCTTTATGCCTGACCCATTACCATACCTGCCTGACGCCCTCTAGGTTTTCACCAACCAGGCCAGCACACAGAGGCCACAGAAATGTGCTTTGGATGATTACAGAGACATGTGATCATGCACCACACCTGATCTGGATCAAACATGTGCTTCTGGGAGATCCAGTCATACACGGATCTAGCATTAACAGTCATGGATTTACAGCATGAGAAGTTTCCAGAGAGAAAAATAGAAGCCCAGGAAACAGTCGGGGATTAAATGGAAATTGAAGGCAAAAGAAACCATTATTGCAAATTGCTTCTTTGCATAACAAAGCCCGTAAAATCTGGCTCTTTGGGAGCTATCAATTAAGCAATTTTTAATTCACTTAATGCAGTGGGATTGTACTGCTTTCCTGTCAGGCATTTTTTCAGTCAATGTATGGGGACAAATGCCTTTCAGTAGTCTAATGGCTGGCAGAAGGAGCATTGTTAGCCCGATTTCTAATTTGGAACTTGGGGGGAGAAATTGCTATCAAATTGAAATCTAGCTACCATAAAACTCCATAGCCGAGCATTAATTATGCAACTGTCCTTTCTGCTCGCTATTTACATGCCACAATAGCCCTGCTAGGATTTTGCCTGAGATCTAAGCAGTTTCCCTGTTCAGTTTGCTGCAGTTTGTAAGCACTGGCACAGATCTTTGCAGATCTCTGCAAGACATCTCTGTGGCGGTTCAGATTTGCTCTGCACTGCCTCTGGTAATGCTCCGGGCAGCCGTTTCAGAGATGTTTAACTTCAACAGTTACTGCTTCGTGCCCCTGTTGGCCGGTTGGTAGGAGCTTGCTTCTGCCCACACCAGGCAGAGACAGCGCAGCCGGGTGTGTGCCGCAGCCACCCAAGGGCGTTGCACATCCCTCCCCTCCGTCTGCAACAGCCCCGCTGGCCCCGGGGCCGAGTAACTCCTCCCTGAGCTTCTCCACAGGCAGTGGGCAAAAGGCAGCAAGCTTGGCCCTGGGGTATTGGGCTGTTGGTCTCCAGTCCCCACAGCAAGGCGGGACCGACAGAAAACACGCATTATTGAGCAGCCTGATCTGCTAATCCTCTCTAGGCTGCTGGAAATACTCTTGTCTAAGTGCAGCGCCCTGGCTGCAGGCTTTGGGGAGACTGCTTGCAGTAATCACAGTCTGTCATGAGTTTATTACAATAGCTGTGTTCATCTAATAGACAGAAATGTTTGCTCCCTTATGAAATACACAGATGCTGGAAGATTTATGTGGGTAATGCAAACAATAACGCCATCACAGATTACAAACCACAGCTGATCTGTATATACTGTACTGAAGAAACGAAGACAGCAGTTTATGAAGTCTTCTGCCTAAAGCCAAGATTTCAGTTAATCTTTTACCTTCAAGGAAGTAATGTACCATCTTTCAGTGATGCTTCTGTTTATCAACAATTACAAGTTTTTTGCTGCTACTTGCAAATATAAAATGGGAGGTTTCAGAGAATTTGTCTGCTTGGGGAAAGGATTTCTGTTGGCTTTTCATGCATGAACAGGCCCCTCCAGGAATCGGGTACAGCATCAGTATTTCAGGTAACACCACTGTAAGCAGGTTTTAATCGCTGAACTCTGTTATTTTGGCTGCTGTGGCAGGAACCCTCTAAACACAGCAGTGGAGACCTTGTCTGCCACAGAACAGGCAACCAGACCCCCACGCCGCAGCTTGCGCATGGCAATTATGGGAACAGAAGATCCTTAACACTAAAACAGTATTTCCCTACCCTTTGTGATAAAGAACAACTTCATTTGGAGGTGGAAAAAAATAATCCTTGAATCACCATCAGTGGCCAGCCACAAGGCCCTCTATATACAACTACCAAAAATGAAGTTAAGCTGCTGTTCGTTTAGAGCATTTTCTTTTGTGTAGCCTTTTTCCTCAGGCTCCCCGCCTGGCACTGTGCAAGTATGGCTCTGTGTGGTTCACTTCTTTGGGGCTGTTTCAAGAAGCCTCTCTGAGAAGATGTAGCTCGTCCACCACTTGCTGACAGGGTTTTAAAGGCAGCTGCCACAGCGGAGAGCTTGTGCAGCTTCTTCAGACTGCTTATTTGTGTCAGTGTCATCCAAGAGAGTCTCTGTGTCTTCCACCCAAACCACCGCAAGCACCTCAGCAGCAATAATCTGCACCTAGACCTGAGGGAGGAGGAAGTTCAGTTTGCGTAAAACCGATCCTTTTCTGTTGAAAGCTACAGTTGCGTGACAAGGTTTGTAGCTCCACCCTCTCGCTTTTATTAGAGCAAAATTTGCAAAGATACTTATTTGCGTTCGTCATAATGGTTCATCTGTTTGTACAAGCCACAGTAACATCTCTTTAAGTCAGCTCCTTGCACCCTGAAATGTCGTCAGGATACGCAAAGATGACAGGCATAGCAGTGACACGACTGTCCCTTCAGACCTGCTGCTGATTCTGCATAAGGTATTTTTACTTAGGGTGTCTTCCTCCTGAAAAGCAGCCAGGTGCACACCAGTCAGGCACTAGTAGGGAGACCATTCGGTACTGCTTATTGTTTAGAAAGCACCACAAACTTATCACTTTACAGAACATAAATTTAGAAGTGTTGAACAAACATGCAGGACAGA
>JANHGB010063526.1:0-17113 GCA_026283785.1 Coracopsis vasa | reverse complement strand
TTAGGGAATTTTTCTACACCACCCCCCCCCCCCCCCAAGCTAAAAAAGAGAAAGAAGCGAAGCACAGAATGTGTGGGGCAGCAACAAAATAGATTGAAAGGAAAATGCAGTTCCCTTACCTCCAAATTGTAATTTGGAATTAATAAGGACAGGAATGGAAGGGGGACGAGAGCAAGTGAGTTTTGATGTGTTGTTCTTTTCTCCCTTTTTAGAAACTCTTCCTTTAAATCCGATTGCTGTTTTGCCAACTTACCTAGCTTCCTTTTCCTTTTTGTTTTTTCGGCATAAAAGTTATAGTGCAAACAGTTTCTGTTTACTTAAATCAAACAGCAAATTCTTACTTGGGGGGGGGGAAAGAGGGAAGTGGGGTGGATTCGGTAGAAAAAGGAAAGTGGGAACAGAGATCTTTCACTTTCTGTCACTTAGAAAAAAAGTTGGTAATGGCTTGTTGAAGCTGGGATCCTAAAATACAGATGGGGCACTAACGTCTGTGTCCACGGACCCAGCTTTTCCCTGACCATCTGTCTAAAAGTCACCTCTCATTGGCAGCTCGAATGATTAGTCGGAGCTCAGGGATTTTTTTGTTTGTTTGTTTGTTTGCTTGTTCCTCCTGTTCGGTGGGACCCTCTCTCAAATGGCTCCGTTTCACCCCCTGAGTTTAGTTCTTTAATCGAGCCCTGAATGGAGGATTTCAGGATAGAGCTCCTCGAACTCTAGATTTTTTGTTCTTCTGGATGTATTTCTTACGGATACACTCTTTGTCTATTTGTACATGGAAAAGGCACATGTCATATAGAACAGAATAATGCATCACATTGAAGGAGATGTTTAGATTGGAATTTTATTGCATATAGCGTGTAATAAACATGTAGGGTATCTTTTCTACAGTGTATCCTGTACGATATTTAGGCTGTTTGAGAATATATACTGTTGCGAATTCAGTAGCTTAAGGAAGTGCTTTCTTTAGGCAGATTCTGCCTTACTTCCTCTATTGATTTGTATTTTCCTGGCTTTGACAAATTACAAGTCTGAAAACTGCATCTTCTAGCAGTGGTACAGAAAACAAGAGAGGAGAATGTATATTGTAATCCCTCCCCCCAAAAAAAATCATAAGTGCACAATATACAGAATTAGATCAAATTATTACAGAGTTACAACGATTGTTTCTGGATGCAGGGCATTATTGCTACAATACCTTGATTTTTATATTCATGCTTCAGGCTTCCCTCAGAAGAGGTTGTCTGGTACAGCTACATAGGTAATACATACGTATCTGTGGCACTGTTTTTAAGCAACATCTATGCATTGTCTAAATGTACACGGGGAATTAGTCCATTTACATTTCCTCATATGATGGAGGGGGGAAAAATCCATCCTTGGGCTCTGCCTGCGCCACTTCAGGAGTGCCAGTACCTTACAGTGGCAAAAAGTTGTGCAGGATACAGCCCATCCCTTGCAAAAGTAAAGGGAAACTGTCCACGACAAGTGAAACTACCAGTTAAAACAGTTTTGTTTTCGTACCAGTACAGGCTGGGAGCTTGTACCCCTCCAGCTCTGTTAGCTGGGGCTCTTCCCTCTCCAAAGCTGTAGTGGGCACCGCTTCCCCAGCAGAAGTTAGGGGTGGCCGTGGCCTCAAGTCCCCTGCTCTTAGTCCATGTACCTTCACTGCAGGTAATGCTCTGCATTTCCGTGGGTAACAGCAATACCCGCGTCGAGTCAGAAGTACTTTGCGGGCTCCTCAGTTTAAAATGGAATGCTTGACAGAGGGATGGACCACCAAAAGGAGCTGGTCTTTCTGCTGGCAAACGTAACGAACAGAGGAACTTTTGGCAAATTACGAATGCCTGCCTTTTATTTAAAATCCTCACTTTCCTGGTTCCTCCAGAGAGTTTTCCCAGCTCCTGATGTTTTCCATGGCGTGACTGTTTTCTGTGACTTTTCTCTCTTGCTCTCTCACTTTCCAAAAAGGGCATTAAAAAAAAAAAATCACAGGAAAAGTAAACAAAAGAGCACAGAAATGGGACTTGGCCTTTGAAGTTTTCCATAGGATAAGCAGCCTCTTTTTTTTTCTGCCTGATTCTTTTTTCTCTCTTCCCCCCCCCTTTATTATTATTATTTTATCTAACATTGTGAACATTTTGTATCTGCAACCGTGAAGATAGTGACAGAAGAAGGAGGACATAACAGAGCTGATACCTAGATTTAGCCCCCCTCAATCTGAACTAGAAGGCATCTTCCAGTAGTTGTCACTGCTTCCAGAAGTAGGGAGAAAGACGATAGCTGTCTTTTGGGGACTCCATGGACCTGACCTGAAAGTAGCACATTCCCAGTACAGGAGAAAAGAGAGAGAGGGCCAAAGAAAAAAATTACTAAAAAGGGGAAAGAAAAGCTCTTTGAGCAGTAACACACTGGCTCTTTCTTCCTGCAGGCAATCCGCTCCAGCTCCTGGCGACGTGTCCTGCACTATCAGATATCATATGACTCTTTATTTGGACTCCCGTTAGCAGTATGGGCCTGTTAGGAGGCTGTTTGTTTTCTTTTCATTTCCTTCTCCCCAGTTCCCCCCCTATTTTATGTGTGCCCGTGCAAGCGTATCCCTTTTATAATCTCTCTTTTTGTGCTGAAGCTTTATAGAAAAGGGGGAAAAAAAAAACCCACAACCCCAAAACTTAATCATTTCCCAGGGCTGCTTTTAATCCTCTGCCAAAATTGAAGTTCATTGTCGAGTTGTAAAAATAAATAACACCTTTTGGTTTTATTTCTCTCTTTTACCTCTTCCTCCACGCTTTCTGGCACTTCTTGGTGTGTCCGTACACACTCGTGTATGTCCATCTGTCTCTCCTGCCTGGTGGGTGAAGCTGGGATACACCTATGTCAGTGTAAGGAGGAGTGCAGAGCTGCCTGCTGCTGCTGCTCCTGCCGCTCCGTGCCGTTTGTTTCACTTTCATAAACTTTCCTCGGGTTATTTATTTATTTCATTTGGGCACCTTCTCCCCGCTGAGTTTGAAAAGCTGTCAGGTAGCCATCCCTCTGCAGGCTTTGCTGCATTTAGGTGAGCAAGCAGGGGGAGTTAAGGCTGTAAGGAAATGAAACGTGCTGAAGGAGCTAGAGGATGAAGTGCAGAGCGAGGTAGAAATTAGACGTGCTTTGTGTACGCCACCCATAAAAGTTTCCTGTACCAGAACGCTGCTGCCTAATAATAGGATGGAGGGAGCCATACAGCAGCTACCAGTCGGAGGTGTATAGCCAAGTAGCCTTATGGCAGCAATATTTCTGATACCGAGTCACGTTTTAGGTATAGGAGATGACTTTTTTCTCTCTTTGTGCTGTCTTCCGCAATATATTATTTAGAGAAACACGGCTGCAAAACTTTTTGCCTGAAAATGCAAAGTCACATCAACAGAAACAATGAATTGCTATCAAATTTATTAAATCGTTGCAAGAAAAAAGGTCTGTCTTGCCAAAAGAGAGGTAATGTTTTGTTTTGATACTTTCCTACGCAATGTTTTCATTTCTGTTTTTGAGCTAAGGATTTATTTTGACAATTTTTAAGAACTGATTTTTAAAGGAAAAGGGGGGAAATCCCTAAAAACATTCCAAAATGAGAAGGTTTGAAGGGGGGGAGGTTTAGATTTTCTGGGAGGAATTTAAAGTGTTCGGGGTTTTGTTTGCTTCACTTTTGTAAAACCCGAATTGTGATATACTTTGGCAAGCAAACCAGAAAATGAGCTTTTTACACAACTTTGCTCCCTTTGTAATTCCTGCTGTATTGCTGTGGAACTGAGTGGGGTTTTTTGATCTGAATTTGGTCAGATCATCAAAGCCGAAATCCTGTTTGCACTGTAGAGACAAAAAGGAGTTACCGGGGCTTTCCGTCAGGGGTAGCTGCCTTGGCCGGCCAGTCCTTCCACCAGCTTGCACTGTTCAGCAGCTGGCTGCGTGCGGGCCGATCACCACGCTCCGGCAGAGAGTACGGGAGTATTTTGTATATACAAAATCCATATAAATCGTATACATTTTGTGCTGATAGTCCTGTTAGCGTAGCTGAAGGTCTGTAAGTTTTAGCATTTCCTCTCCAGTGTATGCTTAGGCCAGTATACAGAAGCAGTCTTGTATGTGAAGCAAATAGAGACTAGAGGGGGTTTTGTTACAAATCCAGAAACAGCTGTATTTCAGCCATACTGTAGGTGCGCTGAACCACATCGAGGTCTCCCTGCTAGGTGGTGGTGTTTCTTACTTCTCATCTAACTAAGACACCTTCCCACTGAAGTCAGTGCAGGTTTTCCTGAGAAAGGGTTAATGAAAAACAGAGTTAAAACATCAGGATTTAAGGTGATCCCCTTGAATCAGCATTGGAAACCAGACACCCCAGAACGTGCCATTGCACAGCATCCCACTGGAGCACGCAGGATGCACTTGTTTTAGCGGAGATGCTAGAGCTGAGTTGAGATGACTCTTGCAATCTGAAACTTTATTCGTATATGCCTCCAGTTCTTTCAGAAAATTAACAATACTCTTCTTCGTTCTCAGCAACAGACCATTTCTTTTCATTTAGTTTCTACCAGTCATCTCAATGAGGAGTAAGAAGCTCTTTGACCAGAGAGAGTGTTTTGAGGCTTCTTTCCTCTTCTGTCTTCTTCTAGCAACTCGAAACCAGCTTTGCTTTAATGTTCTTTGCTTAGACACATTCATGGTCCTGAGGAGGGAATTAAAGAGTTAGTTGAAAGAAATTTGGTTTTGAAAGAAGTGTTACAAATGTTTAAAATCGCGTACTGTTCGTGCATGGTACATGATGTTCCTCGTTACCCTACGCACGCTCCAGTGCTCTGGCCAGTCCTAGCTGTGCGTATTTATTTGTGAGCTCATTCTGGTAGCCGCCTGTGGATTTAGTTGACTTGGCAATCAGTAAACAGCTCAACAGTGAGGTTGAAGTTCAAGAGCTATGTGAGTGCAAGGTAGAAGGCTTCTTTGAAATTTGTGGCCATTGCAGTGGATTGTTGCTCAGCATCTTGATTTAAAGTAAAAAACGTTCTCCTCAAACTTCTGTGACTTTCTATGGAGTAGATTATTCGATTTCAAAGTTACTGTAAGCTCAAATAATGATAAAACGCATATTTAGCTACCTCATTAAATAAATATAGCGAAGAGCTGTGGAAAGCTGAAAGCTGGGCACTGCAGCTCATGGCTGAAAGTGTAGCTGTGGGCTGGGCATAGAAGACCAGGGTCTGTGCTGCCGAAGTTTTGTTAGCATAACTTGGACTTAGTGTAATTGCACCAAAGTTGTGTTTTGACTTGGCTTAACTTCACTGCTTTCATCTGACTTCTTTTCTAAGCCAGCCCAATCCGGATCTATTCAGTGCTGTGGAGGGTGATAGCCAAGGGACAAAACAGCTTGTCTAACATGTCTCTTTAGTGCACCAGTGTGTGGCTTATGAGGCCTCAGACCGAATCACCACTGTTAAGAGAAATGTGTTTTCCTACAGAGTAATAACTTGTCCTGCTGCTTTCAGATGTCAGAGATCCTGAGTTCAGCACTTGGTGAAAAGGTCTGCTCTCAGAAGAGGTTTCCCTTCCATTTAACATTTCATTAATACATGCAACTCATGTAAATGTGATGATGTGGCCTGTAGGAGGAACAAATTCTGGTTTATTTTTGCCAGGATGCATGTATCTATACTATGTCTGTATTAATGTTATGGTGAGATGTTATTTCAACCTAGGCACTGATTTCAGTGGCTTACCACTAAAAAATGAGCTGAATTGAAATGTCAAGTAGTTGTTCCAAGCACAGAGGTGAAGCTTATATTATTTTGGAAAGCATGAGGAAAACCATGGTTACTTTTTTTCTTCTCTTTTTTAATGTGTGTTGGGCAGTCACACTAAGACAGGAGCATTTTCTGATTAACTAATTACTGAAACCCATTAATTTTTCCATTTTCATTCTATTTTTAATTTTTCGTGTTTCTTCAATACAAAATGAAAATTACAAAGAGCTAATTTCCTTAAACTAATTAGACTCACAATTTTAATCTCGAAAAACCCAGGAAATTCCAAGCGATGTTTTTCTGTAACTCTGCCATGTTGCACATGCCTCTCTTCTCTTTGAAACCCTTGTATTGGCCTTCAAAAAATCCTGGGAAAACACTCAACACTTGCCTGAGCCAGCCTTCTCGGTCCAAACTCTCCTGAACTTCTGGCACCGTTCGGCATCCAGATCCAGATTTTGTGATTTGAGCTCATCACTTTTGAAAATAACAACATGGAATTTCCAGATATTTCTTTGTATGAACTTAAGATTAAAAAAAAAAAAATAGTTAATAAATTAGAACAATTCTGTTTCCACTGAAGCCAGCACAAGCAGAATCCACATCCGCTGGGTAGAATTTCTCATGGCACTTTCCAAAACTTGATTTTTGCTCAGATGGCCTTTTCAGTTCTGACCATCTGGAGAGCACAGTTAAGTTAGTTGCATAGAATATTCTTTAGGCATAGTCCTCTGAGTAGGACTCCTAAAACTCTTTGACCTGTTAATCTCAACTACATATCCCATAAAGCTTAAAGAGCTAGCGTGAGAAATAATTTCTGTTCCCTCCTCCCAGGAAAAAAGGGTTTAGTGATGGTTTCTTTGGCTGGAGAATCAGGAAATACCAGTGAAAACCCTGTGCAGGAAGATGCCAGAGTCTTCTTCAGTGAGATCAGCTGTTCTTTATATGTTTTATTTTTTTCTAATTTGTGACTTTTTTTGGCTTGTTGAAATATATCCCCACAGTCTTCCGAAGCCACAAAAAATTATCAGTGCCACAATAACCCTGTATGGCTGGAGAGAGTAAACCAGCTCATTTGGGGCAGCCTTCCCTACTCATGAGGCAAGGCAGCACGCTGGTTTTGAGCTTTAGTTTGAGCCATTGCCCATGCATTGCTGAAGCACCAGGATATACCCTGTAAGGAATCTTCCTCTCTGTAACCATTTTTTCCTTCCTGGTCCAATACTCTAAGTTCTATTTTCATTAAATTTTTTGCCAAAGTTGAGGAAATCTCTGCCTGTCAAGCATGACAAAAATGGACCCTCTCTGAGTAGAGTCTCTCCTTACTCATACAGTTAAAAATTCATCACTCATAAGAAAATTATAGTAATAATAATAAAAAGATAAAAAGTTTATAATTTTCATAGTGGAAAGCAAAGGGGAACATTTATTTGCAGCCTCTTCATTTTGTATTATGCTCATGTCAGAGTAAGACTGTTCTGGTGCTTGCTTTGGAGGACCTTTGTGGAACTCTGTAGAGATGCACAAAGCAAAGTCAGCGAGTGAGAAGCAATCTCTTTCCTGATCAAAACGCAGTAATGTGCCAACTAATGATGACAGAAACCTGGAGAGCTGTAGGTGCTCCCTTTTGTCGGAGATATAAAATAGAGATTCAGACTGCTGTTAAAGATTGCATAATGTCCTGGCTAAATTTCAATGAAGGTAATTGTATTTGCCCTCATTGAATTCTCTCTGAAGTGCCAGTTGCATAGGGCAATATTCACTTCCTGGCCTGAAGCATACCATAAGGGTATGGAGCACAGTTAAGCAGCTGCCACCTCTCACTCTGAGGTTGGCTGTATTAGCTGTTGAACATAGTAACCAGTTTGCAGTTCAATCAATGTCCAAATAATGGCACCAGCAAACACTGTTCTTTCATACCTTAATTTGTCTCAAAATGTTTATTGCAAAAACCAATAGCTTGGGCCTTTTACCCTTGGTGGTCTGGTGATATTTTTAAGATCTCCATATTGCAGAAGAGGAAACTGAGGCGCAGAGATTTTTGAGTGACTTCTTGAAGTTCATACAGCAAGTTAGTGGCAGAGCCAGGAGGATAACTGGGGAATCCTGGATTCTAGTTTCATGCTCTAACCTCTGGGAAATGCTACCCCTCTGAATGTAAGTTATTGTTACAAAGATGTGGTTTATCTTTCGTGTGAGTTGCCATCTGTTATATTGCCTACTTGCTATTAGTTACGAAAGCTATTCACATTTTAAGCTGTTTTGCATTCTCACAGCTACTTAAGCCCACAGTAGACTTTTTGACAACAGTAACAGCACTTCTCATGTGAAAGAACTGGACAAATATTAACTCATGTTTTTTCAGTAAATTTTTGCGATGCCATAAACCCACAGTTTAGACTGAATTTAAACAGACCTTGAAAAGTCCACGTATTCAATGCTGGTTGGTTCCATATCTGTCAGTTGTGCCATAGTTAAGACATGACTGTATATTCTCATAGATATGATTAAAAAGATACATTTCAAAATGGTAATTTAATGTAAATTGAGTCATTGATAACTTCATGTGTCTTGGGCCTCACAGCTCTGTGGCTGCTAAGATCCTTTTAACATGTAGTAGGAAAAAAATGTATTAATCTTGAGCTCTTAGAGATGCTTCTGGGGACCTCAGTGAGGCACGGAGAACTAGGTCAGTTTTATTGGAGGCAGTCTGGAAGAGCCCTGAGCAGAAGCTGGGGCAGGGACTGGAGCTGTAAAATGAGAAAAGGCTCTTGAAAAGTAAATGTTGCTCAGTTTTTTTCTCAGTGTACGAATGGGTGCTAGGAGAATACATTCGTTTAGATCCTCACAATTTCCATTTTCAAGGCATCCATGAAGTCCTGGCTTGGGAAAGGGTAACCCTTGCAGGCAGGGAAAATGTCATTGTAGCTGAAGAGTAAAGGAGTTGCCCAAAACTGTCCAGCATTTACTAGTAGGTGGAACAAGAGGGGAGACAACCAAGCAAAGTCAAACAAGCAAATTGGACACTGGTGCCTTTTCATCTCTGAAGATGGTCAAGTAGCAAGGACCTTTCTGAGAGTCCTGTCTGGTTTCCTTCATGTGATAAAGCCTACTGAATTTCTTAAAGCTCTTATCTTCTGGTGAGCTAGAACATATGTTTCAGAAAGAGAGGTAATCTTAGAATCTTTAAGTAAGGGAATGACCGCATGTTTAAAACAATTATTCTGAGGGTTTTAAAATCCATTTCACTTCTTTTGAATCTGAATTTGACTAACTTCAGCTATGCCTTTGTCTGATGTATTAAGGAGCCCTCTACTGTCAGAAAACTTTTCCCCATGTTTGGTATTAATAAACTTTGCTGGTATTGCTGAGTTTGTGACGCTCAGTACAGTTTGAAGGTATGGGAAAGTGAGTAGTGGAATTTGAAATGAGATGTGGGGAGTTATCGATGGCAGAAGGAATGGGCGAATAGAGAAGCGGTATGAAGGGGCAGTGGGTCTCTTCCCAAGTAGGTGAGGCAGAAGTTAAAGAAATATGTGGGTAAAGGCAAAGACCCAGTTATAAAGAGGGAAAGAGGTGGGAATATAAAAGAAAGAAATCTTGAGAATAGACACGGAAAATAGTGTGAGAAGGGAAGCATGGTAAAGCTATTAAAGGACAGAAAAGAGAAACAAATGTAGTCTGCGGTGGTCAGTAAGGTCAGGACCAATGGGGAAATATCAGATTATGTTAAGAATGTAATAAAAAGTAGCAGTAATTCACCTTGGGTACTATGGACTCCGGGCTTCTCAGGCAGCGAGTAGTTTCCTATCTCACAGGAGGCCAGTGGGCTTAGCTCATTACGGCTTTGAAAATGCATTGCTTAGTCTGAAGGTTAGAGAGGGGCTGGTACAGTGTTGAAAGGTCTGAACACATTCAGACTTTGTGAAAAAGACTGGCCAAATTTTGTACCCAAGGCCCCTGTGTGCTCAGGATTAAAACTCCAATGTTCAAGGCATAACCAAAGGGAGGCTTAATTAAGAGAGAGAAAGCTCTTCTGACACACATAGCTTTTCTTTTCCCCTGCCGACAAAAGCACAAAGAAGAGGGTAAAACTTTCTTAGGATAAGTGTACTGTTAGTTTTCCCAAGTTGTTTCTCTTCCAGCCCTCTCCAGAGCGGTACTTCTCTTTGCTCTGGTGGCTGGGACATTGCAATTTGGACATGTTCCTCAGCCGCTGCCTGCTCACAGTGCAGCCTGGGACTGATCACTTAACCCCCTGGCTTCAGATTACTCCAAACAACTCTAAAACTGGCCAGTGGTTTCCTGTCTTGGGGCAGCTGAGAAGATGGGATCAATGTGGCCTATAAAATGCTTTGATATCATTAAGTGCAGGTGGCAAGGTTGCCTTCATCTTCGGGTTTCATGCAGTTTAGTATGAAGAATTCTTGCGTCTTCACCTCAAATGTTGTGTCATTTCTCTCCTTTCTTCCTTTATCTGTGAAATAACTCTGATAATGCTTGTCACTGACACTACAAAAACACTGAGTGAGTGTAACAAGTTCTTTGTGCTTGGAAGGTATTAGCGTTCTTCTCTTAAATCTCGATAAAACCCTTTGGCCAAGGTAAAATTCTGGTTGGTTTCTATTGTGAAAGAAAAAATATTTTTCTTAAGGACTTTGATTTTCTTTTCAAAACACATGCCTAGTCCTAACCAATCTGGAAGCGAGGTAAAAGATGGTTTCTAAGTTGCCATTGTAGGCCAAGCACTGAAATGGTGCCAGTCTGGACCAGTCAGGCTAGCTTTTAAGAAGATACATGCTTTTAAGCCAGCCCTTCAAACTGGCTTTGTGTGACTGATTTGTCTCCGATGGGAATGAAGTGCATGGAAGTAAACTCCACAACACTCGCTGCTTACTAGAAACACATATCTGGGTATTCTTGTTGATTGATGGTGGATCACCAAGTGTCGTATTCCAAAAATCTTTTAAACAAAGCTATCCGCTTGCATTTGTGCAAGCAGAGAAAAATAAGAACTCAGAAGGAGAAAAAGGCAAAAACAGTTGGAAACATGAAAGTAATTTCTAAAGCCATTTCTCCCTGTTGCTGGTATGAGAAGAATTTTCATTCTCTTTAAGGGTATTTAAAATATACTTTGGGGCTAAAATAACAGAGAAGACAATCCAATCCATTCTCAGCCCTGAAACCACAATGGGTAACAGATCCTTGTTGCCACATCGCATCCAATGAGATAGCTTACTGGAAGAATTGGTCAAAAAACTCTCATTATTCATTGCAAAAAAAAGAAAAGTAAAAAAGAAAAGTAAAAGAAATGTTCTCTTTCCCCTTCCTCACATTCTTTTTTACAAGGCAGAAAAAAAGGAAAACACTGGTTTTATTGTTTAATTAAAAATAACTCCCTGGTTTTCAGTGATTTTAATTTCTGGGAATTTTAATTCTCTTTTTTTGCTTGAGATGAAATACCAGAAAACTGTTATAGCAGTGAAAATTTGCTTTTTTTCTTTTTTTTTATTTTTTTTTTAATTTTTAATTCAGTATAAAAGATTATACTCTCACTTTCTGCTGCCCTCCTGCCTCGCTTTTCCATATTCATGCAGACTCCTGGCTGGCTCTGAATGGCACTTAACTGTTTCACTCATTAGAGTGAGCAAGTGGCAGCTCTGTAACTTTGTTGATTTAAGGTGAGATCATGGTAGGGTCCACTCTGGATTGTGGAAATGACAGAGTTTCTTGAAAATATTCTTTGAGAAGCAAGTAAGGAGTGTGATAGCGTCACTTCTGATCAGAATGAATATCATTGCAGTCAGCAGTACGCATCACAAGCTATATGGATATATCAGGGATCGGACGTGAGAACACTTGTGTTTGTGATGTTTCTGTCACTTACTCAATGCAGAATCTCTGATTTCTCTGTTTTGGCTTGTTTTCCACATGAGAACATCTTGGCATGGGTAATAAATCTGTATTTCTGTCATTTGTTTGAAAGATTACTTGAGGGGTTACCTATATGTATGGCACCGGTACTAGGGATTGTTCCTGTTGAGAGGCCAATGCTGGTGGTTTGGTCTGAGTTAACACTGAATAGTGGTGAAGTTAGGATGCTCTGTGATGGTAGAATTAAACCACATAATTTTAAAATAGATGTTGATACTGCTTTGCTGTCCACCTCTAGTGCCTTTCGTATTGAGCCCAATGAAATAACAGTAATGTTAAGGAGGAAGACTTAAGTTGGACATTATGGACCAGATGGGTGCAGCTGCTTTGTTACAGTCCCACCATTTTGCATTGGAGCTATTTTCACTCTCTGGCTGTCAGTCATCACATCGATTAGAACTGAAAGATTTTTTCCCTACTATAGGATCTATAGTCACGGGTCCCCGAGTCTCTGTGAGTGACTATGCTGTTTAGTTCTGCCTTGTGTAGTTTTGTTCCTCTCCATGTAGGCTTGTGCAGATTGGCATCAGTCTAGTCTACTTCCAAGAAATGCGAGACAAAAGAAAAGCAGAAATTTGTCCCAGTAGGATTAGAGGAAACCTTGAGTGATTTGACCCGGTCAACAGTTGTCAGGAAGCATTGCCACTTGAGGGAAAGTAAATGCTTCATTATTGCAGCTAGACAGATGCACCTCCATAAAACACCTGGAAATGGTCCACAGACCACAGACAGAACGTCAGTGGCGTTGGGTTTAAAAAAAAATGAGGAGGGAAAGCAAACCTCATGTTTTCAGATGGAAATTGATCATCAGCTAGGGTGAGGAAGTAATCTGTTGCATTTCAGTCTCATGTGGAAACCAAGTATGTTCTAAGGTGATGTCCCTTTCATCAGATGTTGACCATTATGGGGGAAGGACATCAGACTGCCTGAACCATCACTTTGAAGAGACAAGCTCACAGGAGAGATATGTTACTTGTGGCAAGGCTGAAGGTGAATGAGTTAACCACAGAGTAAGCTGCTGACAATACAGTTTGTGGGAAGCACTGATAGGATGCAGGCAGTTGGATTGATTAGGGCAGCACCAGGGACTAGTTGTTTTCTTTCACCATCCGGGGGTGAAGTTAAACCTACTACTGGTAGTAACGAAGAATAGCTAATACACATCAGACTCTGCCAAAGTAACAGCATTGGCATCGGGAGCAGAAAGTTTTGCAGCTTTCTCTGTGTGTGTGTGTGTGTGTGTGTGCACTTGCTACTGGTGTTCCTGGTGGGTGGCTGAATCATCCTGATGGCATTCAACAGGAACCAGCTGCTGAGAATATTAAAATGCAAGCATTTATTCCTCTAGAGAGACAGTAGCATCTGCAAAGTTTTCCTGTCTTGATAGTACAGATAATCCCAGGGAGTATTCTCTAGTAGTTTTTAACTCTCAATTCATTTATGCCTTTTTTTTTTAAAGCTGTATGTGCTTTGTGTCTGACACAAGCAAACCTGCTCTTAGGTCTGAAGCCTCGACTGTTCTAGGCAGGTAGTTTACAAGCCCTCTGCTCAGGCTGAGGGATAGGAACATGGGGAAAAGGAAGTTGGGCTTTGCCTCCTTCTCGCCCCACCACCTTTTTTTCTTCACCCTCCTCATCTCAGGAAGAGCTGCCTTGGAGGCTGGTATGCCACAGATCAGGATCCTGTGCCAAGCCACAGTTCTGTAACTTCCATATCAGCATGAGCTTTGTCTTAAAAGTGACAGTGGCAGCAACTGTAAGAAACAATAAAAACTCAAGAAGGATGTTTAATGGTCTGCTAGAATAGGATGTTGACCATATCCCTTATTGTTTGTGTTTGTTAATCCCAAAAAGGAACATGTCACTTCACAAGCCCATAAGCAACGCTCCCCAGCCCTAAATTGCTTATAGTCTACAGACACCTCCACAAAGGAGCTGAGCGCCGGCACCTTTGATTAACCTGATCAGGAACTGGGAGCACGCAGCACCCACCAGAAGCAGGCTCTTAGTCCAACATGCTGTAACACCAAACAGAATAAACAACACAGCTGAGGGAAGGGAAAAAGCAGATAGTAGCCACAGTAGGGGAGAAAAAGACTGCGATTTCTTCTTTTAAGTCTTTTGCTCAGCTCTGCATATCTCTTCTGCTTTCCTTAGAATATGTTCTTGTGCTAATAGCTTGTGAATTCACATCCTAAAGATATTTACAGGAAAGGAAAGGCAGAGATTCTGCCCATGACATATGATGTGAGAAAAGGTGCAGGATTGTTGTAAGAATAAAGAGAAACAGAGTTCTTTTGCAGTGTGGCTGCAATGTTGGCATGGAGAGAAGAAACGAGCTGTGGGGAGCCAGAGCTGTGTGGCAAAAGAAAGGGTGAGGATTGTGATTTTATTTAAAAGGGAGCATAATTCAGTGCGCTCATCGCAGTAGCATTTTATTAAGGTATTTTAGCCTTATCTAAATAGCCTTGTATAAAATGCCTGCCTAATACCTGCAAGGCTGTGAATAGTTTGGCTCCGTTTTTCTAAGTTGGAATATTAACACATGGTGTTAAAAGAACAAACCCTCCCATGGCAGTAAATCTCCATTCCTACTTCCTACCTTTTGTCACCTCCAGTCATCCTGAGAGCCTGGCAGGGTGCGTCAGCAAGTCAAGGTTTTGACAGGATCTTACAGGCACAAGAGGGACCACAACCACCACTCTACAGAGTTTATTGATAGCCTCTCTTGTGATGTGACAGGCCAAGGAAAGCTGTTGCAGGAGAGGTGACAGCAACGGCAGCACTTTATAGTCCTTCCTGATTTCAGCTTCTCCTTGGAAAGAGCTGCTGGAACCTCTTAGCGGTGTTAGACATATAGTTTAATCTCAGTGAGGCATCACAGTGATGATGCATACATCAAAGGCTCTGTTGTGCTTTCCCCTTTTTGTGTGAGTTATGTTTGCTCATTTGTTTAAAAAAAATAGTATAATGATTTCAATTTTAAGAGGCTTAAGCCCAAAGCTTTGGAAAGTCTTAACAAAGAATGATTTAATGAACTGGCTATTGTGTTTATTGTTGTGCTCGGCTACTTAAGTATGTCATAGGCTCTGTAATACAAACAATTAATGGTCAAGCTTCTGAGCTCAAGTGCTACGGTCTTCTGCTTTCAGAAAGGGAGAAGTAACATTTGAGGTCTGTTCCCACTTAAGCAGTGGTGCAATAAAACTCCAGTGGATTTAGACTAAGTGCTGTGGGGTTGGATTTGTTGTTTGTTTGTTGGTACAACAAAATAAAGTAGAACTTAATCCTGAATAAGAGCAGCACTGGAAAATTTCAGGAAAATACTGAATAATACTCAGGCATTTTTACCCCAGAATTTCCTCTAAGGACACATCTGTCTCTTAAAACAGTCATAGAGAAGAAAAGATTCTTGAGCTTTGTCCCACTAATGCTGAGGGTGTGAGTGAGCTTTGCACTGGAAAGATTGTGCCCACCAAACTTGGGGATGGGTTGATCCATACTGCATACCCTGGGGAGTGCTGTTAGACCACAAGGCATCAGATGGTTCTTAATGCAGCTCAGTTGACAGTATGAGATTGGTATCCAATCTCAAATCACCTTTTTTTCTGGAAGTACTTTTGCTTTTCAGTTCATTTTTATGATTTCTAACATGTCACCTAACTCAAGTAAAGAACGCAGGAAGCATCACTTCAGTGCTTCTGTATTTTGTCATGGGTACTTCACGTCTTCCGTATTCACTGCTTATCTGTACTTTGTATGTACCATTGTGAAATGATAGTGAGGAGGTGAGGGTTAAAGAAGAGTAATGAATTTTTAGAGCTTTTTATTGTCCTCAAACAGCATGATCCTCTAGGGCAATACCCCCCACCTAGTCTAAGCAGCCAGCAAAGAGACATTTGGACACAAAATCAGCCAGTAAGAATGAAGTCAGAGCTCAGAGCTATGTTAATAAATTCCATCCTGAGAAGAAAGGAAAGACTGAGGCTGCCAGTGGAGCAACTGAGTATCTGTGGAGCTATGACTTGGTTCTCTCTTTGCCATCCCATGGCTGAAATCAAGCTATGTCTGTGAGTTATTTACCTCTCTGGCTGCAGGAAAATGGCAAGCCTGAAAATCCCATCGCTGCTGTTCACATAGCAAGTGCTGACCCTTTTTCACCTCTGAATACTGTGTCACACCTGCATAGTAAACTACAGTAACTCAACGGTTACTGCTGGGAATGCTGTGTGCAACGATTTTGGTCAAGCCCTCCACCTTTGTCCAGCCCAGTGCAATGGATGCTTTTCCCTGACCTGTTAACTCAGCCCTGTAGCGTGGTAAATAAATGTGCCATTAGCATAACATGTACTACCAACTCCCTCTTCATCTCTAGTCTATTTAAGTCCAGTGTAATTCTTTGACTGGCACCAGCTCACTTGCAATACTCTGTCCTCAGCCTTTTGTTCTTCAGCTTTCACTCTGTGGGTGAAAGGAATAAACAGCAGCTGCTGGAACTCAGCATCTGAAGTAGTGGAGAGTTCACAGTTCTGTAAGAGCAGAATCTATAGGTATTTTTGCTCCCATCTATCAGGATGCCGTGTGTTCCTGCTCTTCACCACCTGAAACAGTAGTTGTTCATACTGCCATTTCTTAGAGAAAACTTGAATTCAGCAAATATACCAGAGGCACCAAAGAAAGGCTATTGTAGCCCACAGACTTTCTTGCAGTCTGGTAACTCACTTGGCATTACCAGGATTTCCTTCAACTTCCTTTGTGCCATTACCTTTTCACAGTGAGATTTTCTTCTGTTCTGAAACATCAGAAGTTCCTTGTTTCAGGTGATTATTATAGTGTGTCTCTAGCTGGGAAAAGAAGATGTTATCCCATGGGGAAACTCTGTTGCATGAAGTCTATAGTTTTTGGAGCATCATTTGTCTTTGTGCCTTAGAAAAGCAGAATATTTTCTTGCATTTTAAGAGAGGGGGAAAAAAGGTTGTGAAGATAAGCACTTTATTACCTTAACCTCATATTTCAAAAATGACTTCTGAAATTCTGAGCAGTATCTTTAGAAATGTGGGATTTTGGAATAAGTGAAATTGTATTCCAGGCCCATTGTCAGTTCTAGTTCAAATCCATCTCTTTATTGAAACCTGGTTGTGAGCAGGTGTCTGAAATTTAGCATATCAGATTGCGTCTCCAGTGAAAGTCTGGCAAGGCCCTACACAAGGCAAAAGGGGGTGGATACCAGAGACCAGGACACAATATTGTGTTTTTCATTGGGCATTTTGGGGAAATCTGTGTGGTCATTTGCTGAGGTTTAGAATAGAATCATAGAATAATTAGGGTTGGAAAGGATCTTAAGATCATCCAGTTCCAACCCCCCTGCTATGGGCAGGGACACCTCACACTAAACCATGTCACCCAAGGCTCTGT
>JANHGB010063522.1:401-25734 GCA_026283785.1 Coracopsis vasa | reverse complement strand
ACAGACCCCTTTAACACTTTTACATCAGACAGAACTATATCTACTGCAAATCAGTCCCAGCTATCGATACCCTTACCACAGTCTGATGTTCTAGTACCTCGCTATGGACAAAGGGCATTTTCCCTTGTCTCGAGCTGCAGGAAGGAAGCCCAGACTCAGGACTTTTTCAGTTCCAATGCTGCAAATGCCTCCACATGTATCCATTTAACACCATTTCCCATTCGGAATTCCTGTAATATTCTTTCACTAGATTTTGCCAATGAATATTTTAGCATTAACAGTTTTGAAGCACTGTTAATGACAAAAATTACATCCATGGCACTTTATATTTTCAGAGTGCTTTCAGTTAATTAGTTAATAAATGAATTGATCCTTAACAATATAAGTAGGTTGCTATTTAGATAACCGTTTTTAAGTGGATAACCCAACGAAGGCAGAGGTTAAAGAGTTTGCCTTGATAGAGCAGCAGAGGAAATAAGAGAGTCAAGATTAAACCACAATTAAGTGCTGATTATTAAAAGATTCAAGTATACCAACAATTGAGGTGAGGTTATTCTCTTCAGAGGAGCTAAACTTCGATGTGTTATGGGGAAAAATCATATAAAGATATCTTCAAACCCAATTGAGAGCAGTGAATTAAGGTCATGCTGAACCTAACTTAAATAACGCAGGCAGAAATCCTCACCAAACACCAGAAGAAGCCACAAAAGAAATACTGGAAAGTCGGTCAGGGTTGATTTATTCTAGGGCTTCTGAAAACAAGGTTTATAACATCCACAGATAGTCGTACTCCTTAAGGAGGTAGTGAGACAAGGTAAGTCGGCTTTAGCTTATTTAGAAGCTTTTAGAAAACAAACTCAGGTCCCTGTTGAAATAAAACTTGCAGAAATCCATGCAAGTAAGTACATTTCCCAGAACATTATTTTAACCTAAAAGCCAAAGTGATTTCAGGTAGCAGAACAGTTACACAGTTAAATAATGTTTCCTCACATGGAAATAACCTCACAGCACGTGAAAAGACATATAGAAAAGTATTGTTGTATCAGTCCAGCAGCAAGGCCTTAAAGATTTTCACAAGGAAACTGATTAAGACACTTCTTCCACTCCATCGCTTTCCGGTAAAAGTGGAGCAATTCCTTATTTCCTCTGATAGAAGTGAGGAAAAACACCTCATTTTTTATTATAACTAAAAAATGCAGGATCCCCAGCTACAGTGATCACTGCATGATCAGAAACTGCATATTGCTGCCTTCCAGGGAGCTGTCAAATGTTCATCACCCCTGCCTAAGGGTGGCTAAATCCTGCCCTTGCACAAGCATCTGAAAGCCAACTCACCATCAGATTGTATATTTAAACCTTGAGTAAGGAAGCGTTTTGTGGACTTATAAAAGTACCTCTTTGAGTTCATCCAGAACTAATGAGGATTACTGCAGATGAGCAGTGCTGGGCTCTGGCAATGTAAACTGATGCAGTTTCTGTGCCGTGTGTCTTCACTCTGTGTGACTCCAGCAGACACCATAACTCCTGAGTCTCTGTGGTTTAGGTACTACAGTTGCTTGGATGCTTTGCATAGAGAAGCAATTAAAAGTGAAAGTTGTCATCTATTTCACCTTGCATTCCTTATGAAAGCAGCATTTTTATTTTAAGCCTAGGTTCAGTAGTTGCAAGGAGTATTTTCAAGGTCCAATGATCAGGTAATTCATAGACACAGAAGAAAAGAAGTAAAGAAGAAAAATATGGTGAAAGTACAAAAGAAATGAGTTGGTTTTGAATGTATTTTTTCACAAATGGCAGATTTATAAGATTTCTGGAAAAATGTAAGGATAGGAGATAACCTTACCTACTGGTTGGTTGTAGCAAGAGGGTTAGTAGCTAGCTAAAGGGTTCAGGTTCCTATTTGGACTGATTTACCCACCTAATGGGAAACCTCATCATAAAAAGTTAAGATGAAGAACTGCATTTGAAACAAATTCTCTGCAGGAAATCTGCTTTAAAAAGTTACAAAAAGAACATTATGTTGGAAGCAATCGCTTCCATTTGGGTACCATACACTAGCAGAACTCAAAAAGAGGCACTTCATTGCCTTTCTACCTTTGGATACTCTGTTTTGAAAATTATGATTCTAAGCAGAGGAGAGACATGGTTAGGAAGATAAATCAGTGCATTCTTTCATATAATTTAAACTATAGAAGTGAAATTGCACTGGATCTAATGGCTTCTAAAGTCGTTGCTACAAGAGATTCCCTCTTCTTGTATGGTTTTCATGTTAAGAAGGAAAAGAAAATAAAAAGAAAGTTCAGTAATTCCATAAAAAGCAATGGGAATTTTACCTGTGTAGTGGGGCAAAATCTGGTTCAGCAGCTCAATTTGCTACTCCTTATTTATGAATTCTCCCCAATCAGCTCCTGTGGTGGGTCATGATGCAGAGTCACGTACCCTGCTTAGCATATTTCCCACTGCCATCTAAGGGAAAGGGTCACTGATACACAGGAATTTCAGATTCTAGTTAGACATTCACCTAACAACATGAGTCACTCTTGTTACTATGTAAATATCATCCTTTGCCTGAAGGCAAATTCTTGCCTCTCAATATTGAAATCCTGTCTGGTTTTCATTGATTTCTAAACACCACTGCATCTTTGGAATTGCCTTGAGAATACAGTGAGGTACAAAAAGCCTCACCCTCTCTTTCCCTCCCCTTGTCTACTAAAGGGACTTTTTGCTTATTTTACCAAAGCAAAATGTTGTTCTTGATTCAGACAGTAAGGAAATCTCAGTTTAGCTATTCTGGAAAATATAAAGTAAATTAAAGCCACTTCCTTCACTGACCGAAGAAGGTGGCACTAAAGACAGAACTGAAGACAGCCACTGCTGTACCTCACTTTTAGAGACCACAGACCTAGTGACAGGTCCCTCTAGTACATGATGCATTGGCTGCATGACAGCAAAGTGTAATGCACATTAAACTGGCATACCATGGGACCACCTAAAATTGGTGCTCCTTTGGCCTTAGCTGACCAATGCAGGCACACCAAGGATAGGTTGTTGCTTGTATTTACATTTTCCCCCAACAAGTTCTTCACAGCTACAAGAAATGCCTCTGCCTGCTTGGTGTTCACAGCTCAAACCTCCTCTTTAAGACTGGTGAGTAATACAACTTCCATGGTGACCTTCTTGCAGCAGTACCAACCTGGCAAGTTGGCTCAATCCCTTGTCTGGGAAGTTTGCTTTTGAGTCAGGATAAGGGAGAGCGAGGAATGAGCTGAATTCCACAGAAATAATCCAGCCATCTTAATTTGTCCCCAGAAGCTCTGTTCTTGTTCTGATACTGTTATAAACAAATAATAACACCATCACAAGAAACCTGCCTTCATAGGCACATCTGAGTGAGACCACCATCAGACCCACTGCATCCTTCACTGCCATCAGCAAGGGTTGAAATGAGAGGATATTGCTACAGGCAGGGATACAGCAATCAGCTGCAAAGTTAACTTTAACACAGTCATTTTTCATGAACCATTCTCTCTGCAGACAATGGAAGAAAAGAGAAACAAAGGCTTGTTTCCTCCAAATCAGCTAAGCTGCTGCTTATATCAAGCTTGAATCATGGTGCAAATCTGCTTTCCTAGCCACATATATCATCCATGTGGTCTTTGAACTGCAGTGAGCCAGTTTCTAAAGCAGAACCTAAGTTTGCAGTGGAGATGCAATGTTTAAATCTGATTTCCAATGTGGAAGTACAGTGAAGATCCAAAGGGATTTTAACCCCAGAAAGCTTTTTACTCAATACCAGGTATAGCAAATAGAAACCTGCCCTGCAGACCTTTGGAAAGTTTTGGAAAGTTTGGAAAGAAAAATGGGATTTGGAAAGCAGTAAAAGGTCTGGAGAATATTGAAACTGGGCAAGGAAGAACAGGTCTGGGCCATTTACACACCTGCCTTGCTGTCCATGGATTGCTGCTTGAAGCAGAACAGGAAACACCAGGATGATGCACACTGTTTGGTGATAACTTCGTGCTCATTCCCTCTCTGCCACAGAAGATAAC
Source organism: Coracopsis vasa (assembly GCA_026283785.1). Taxonomy (NCBI): domain Eukaryota; kingdom Metazoa; phylum Chordata; class Aves; order Psittaciformes; family Psittacidae; genus Coracopsis; species Coracopsis vasa. The sequence continues at coordinate 21,688 of JANHGB010063522.1, read as the reverse complement.
AATCAATCATACATGAGGAATGCATGGCAAAGGAACTACTCTAAGCTGTAACTGCTTTTGCAAGTCCATATCACCTGTCTCAGCAACCCTGGGCCACAGTCTGCTAAATACAGAAGGGCTGAAGAGAGCTGAGAGCTTTGCCACCCCTTAATGAAAATACCCCTGGTGAACCCAAGACCCAATGGACTGCAAGGAAAACACCAGGAACTCTGCTCCCTTCACCGCAGAGGCACTGACAAGGAGAAGGAGGTTAAGACATTCATAGCCCAGCCATTAGCACCAAGAGCAACCATTGGGGCTTCCCTTGGAGCAGACAGTGAGGCTTTCCTTGCTGAGGTGCAGTGATGCAAAGCCAGCCCGAGCTGCGTAAGTGAATCCCAGGCTGCTTTCCCTTGTGTTTTCAAGCCCCACTCAAGAGAGAATCTGAATTGGTAAATGCCCTCCAAGTCATGATGCCAGCAGCACAGCAATGGAGCCTTTACTTTTATGTTTCAGCAGCATCCATCTCTGCCTTAATTCAATTTATAAGCCAGTTTTCCATGTAGCACCTGAGGAATTTCTGACGTGCATTTACATATGATTATTGGCTTTTACTTCAGGCAAGAGAAATAAATGAAAAGTGCAAGTCATTGCGGTGACTCAGAGGTACAAGAAAGTAGAATTTGAGCCTTAGCTTAATCACTGAAGGAGCCAAGAACGACTACACGACCTAATATTATAAACTGCAGGAAACATGAATCCTTCCTCCCGGAATGATTTACTAAGCACTAGGTACCAGTAAAGAAGAATATTTATTTGGGCCTTCTCCATAGTTTGTTTTATTTATTGTTTTTAAAGAAAATTACTGGCAAAACCAGCTGTGATGCACAGATAACTGCAAAGAGGAAAAGAAATCTGCTCTCAACAATTAGATTCAACGTCTCGCCTGGGTGGGAGAAAATAATGCTTGTTTTTCTATTGCTTCTGGCTAAAATGCCTTGGCAAAATACAGAAAACAAGCAAGGCTTCTTGGGTTTCCTTTTTTCACAGCCTTTTGCGTTTGGTGGTTGTATTTGCTTCGGTTAAAGACCAGGAAAAACTCATGGTGTTCAAGCAGGACCATAAAACCATATAGCTGCTCTACTTTTTATCAGCTTCTATGTTCCTTCTGCATCAGAGACCTCAGAGCTGCAGGGTAGCTGGAAAAAGGAACAAAACACTGGACAAAAGCATCCAGGTGGGAATTTGAAGCCAGAATAACCCAGAGACACAAATATATAGGGAGGAAAAGCATGTCAGGTTTAAAAAGAGACATTATTAAACAGGGCCCAAAAAGTCTGGAGAGGAAAAGCCTATTCCTTAGTAAATGAATCAGAATGATTCACCGATCTACCCTCACACAGCATTATGACACTTTTATCTCAGGTGCAGGGAAAAGAGGAATCTATTTTAAATATGCCAAATCATTCACAGGGATATTAAGTTAGTCCATCTGAAAGTGGGACATAGATCGCTGGGACTTCTCTCGCTATGAGATTTAGAGAAAGCATTTCATATTTTCACAGGCCATTTAAAAGCAAACATTTCATAGCTGACCCAGATGATTAAGCAGTTATTAAATTTCCCCATTCTGAATAGATTTTTGGCCAAACCATTGCATCAAAAAGAGTTATCTCAGCCTTCCCCACTAGAGGCAGTATCCCAGGTATCCCGCTGACTCTAGGTTCCCTAAGCACTTTGCTCCGTGTCCTCTGTTTCATCCATAGCAGGCTCCCTGTGACAGCACCCCCACAGATCTGAAACAAGGAAATCCCTTTTCCTTTATGCTTTCCCCACTCTTCCTCCCAGTACCTACAAGAACTCATACAAGCCTTTCCTACTGCTGAATCCCCACTTTTCCACTGCATTCCCCTTAGTACCAAGCACCTGACAAGGAGCACAGAAGCATCTAGCATTTATGACAGATGTTAAAACCACGCACATCATTTTTAGCTGGTATAACAGGCCACCAGAAGGCATTATGCAACTGACCCAATTGAAGGCATTTGAAATAATGGAGTTTAACAAAATATGCCTTTTGTAATCTGCTGCAGACTGATCCTGTCCCTACTGAGAATCAACAACCATATTAGCGGCAGCAGAACCAGACCCTTATACGTCAGCACTACCCATCCATATTCTAAAGTTGCACAAGGAAATGTATTAGTTTCTAATCTTGGTTCTTCGGTGCCTAAATAAGCCTCATCACCATAGCAACAGATGGCTTCACAATCTTTAATGCCTTTATTTTCACAAGTCCTCAGAGAAAGAGGGGAGGACAGATGTCCCCATTCTACAACTGAGTAACTGTGATGCAGAGGCAAAGTGATTGCCCCAAATCCTGCATGAAATCTATAAACAGCAGCATGTCAGGGCACAAGGGCTCTCAAGCACCCTGCCAGTGCCCACATCTCCTACCCCATACATCCTTCTGAAAGCGCTATGGCCGTGGTTATGTGAACACAGTCTCTCAAAACTAGGCTTTTACATATAGAGGCTCAGGCCTCCTGAAAGCCTGGACGATCCCTTCAGAAAGTCCAAAGGGAATTGGAAAATGGATTTGTCCAATTCAGGAAGCCGGAAAGCAATGATGACGCTGTGTAAATCCCATCAGTTTGTTATCATTTTTAAAGCTTGCAAAGGGACCTGATTCTGTGTTCCCTTTTCCTTAGCAAGAATCTTGACTTCTACACTGCACACAGCATGCGCTTTGGGGAACATAAACATTAAGGTAGTTGGCAAAACTAATACATGTCCAGTTGTTCTTCCCTGTGAGGTAGTTACCTAGAGAAGATAAAGTTCATAACCTGGAAAGAGCAAAAGTGTGCCCTACACCTACATTTTCATACATGTTTTGCTGTCCATCCCTCTGAGAGGGGTGAAGAGGGGGAACCTCCCTGCCTGGTTCTCCTTGGCTGACAGCAGCAGGTTATCCTGCTGGCATATATATATGGCAGCCATGCAGTATGTAGAAAGCCATGTCTACTCTTTCTGTATAATCTAAACCTGCATTGGTTTATAGGTCTCTTCCTTTCCAGGCATAAAATTCCAGTTTCCAAATGTGGGATATTCTGATCTGGACCTGTCCAGATGGGATGAAGTTAATTTTCTTCCTAGTAGCTGGTGCAATGCTGTGTTTTGGCTTTAGCCTGAGAATAAAGCTGAAAACCTTGGTTTTACCAGGTCAGGACTGGTTTCCAACCCATTTTACATTGCTGTGTCTCCCCTCCAAGTTCAGGTAGTAGCTTGATTCTTCTTTCTTTATAATGGTTTATAGGTAAAACAACTCCAGTTCATGAGATTTCCACCTTTATTTTATGAGAAAAAAACCCCAAACCTAAACAAATAAAAGGCAAGATTTATTTATCAATATAAGCTTTTGAATTTACAATTAGCATCAGAGTTGTAGATAAAACATCTCAACTTTAAAATGCTTCTACTTACCACAGCAGTCTACACTTTGTATTTATGAGGCAATGTGCACAAATGCCTTTAGATTGATGCAATGATCACTTTTGCTTCATTTTTATACTTCTGGTATGGGGAGTTTCTCTTCCCTTTATACTGGCTTTTTTCAGCAGATTACTTTGGTCATTCCTGAGGAAGAACTGCTTTAAGAAAGGCAGATGGGAGCAATGGGAGCACCTACACAGTGAAATATGGAAACTGTCTCTACATGGCATAAGTGTCCCCCTGGGTACCAGTGAACAGTATACTTCTTAAAAGGCATGTTTTACTTTGGAAACAGCAGCAATTACTTTTAATTGTGGTTCTCAGCATGAAAAACTTACAAAAAGCTTGTTTGTCTCCTCCTCAAAGTCAGACCTGTATATTAAACCCAGAAACACTCCAATAGACACTAAAAAACAGGCCAGAGCTGTCCTGGGAATATATAGCTGAGCTGCTAAGCATGACTGCGCAAAGATGATATGTTAAATATGAAGTTGCCTTAGGTTCATCTTGGCTGTCTTAACTCTGATGAGATTAGAGTTGCAGAATCAAATGCAAATACAATCCCCTGTTTCAGTACAATAAACCTCAGTGCTTCTTTAAACTACCAAAACATGTCAATGCTTCACTGTATCAGCTGGTTTTGAATGTATGCACTTTTTTCCCTTAGTTATGCAGAAAAAGTTAAAATCCAGGACAGATGCCTTAAACCACAGATGAATTACAGAGCCACACCAGCAGAGAGATCTGATGTAATGCAGAACACTCAGCTCAGGCTATGGGACTGACCTCTTGAATCCAACACACTCTGTAGGACCCCATGAGCCACATTCAGTCTGGCAACCACTGGAATAGTGTCAAGACAGCACTGAGCTGACCATATTACTATATTTTGGGGGATGTCTCGTTGCCTCCTTTTAGAGGCAAAGCTAACTCCTGTGGGATGCCTTAGGTAACCCCTGGTAGCATCACTAGTACATGTGACCTAACAGAAGGCAGGACACAGATATTCCTCAAGGACATAAAGCAGGGGAAGGACTTGTGCCCAAACCAGGTATCCAAATGAACAAAACAAGTCTGCAATGGTAAAAACAGACACAGGAAACCAAAGGAGTTGAATAAGAGGTTTGGTGACTGCAGGTATGTATCCAACAGCCTTTGCCTGCAGTGGGAGAAAACTTGGGTTCCACGTGTGTCAGTGAGTTCACCAAGATTTCCCTAACAATACAAGGATATTCACTTTCTTGGCAAGGCTTAGCTCACACAGGAATTAATGTACAGAGCAGAGAATGGCTGGAAAGGCACATTTCCAACCTTTGTTCATCCCACACAGAAGAATGAACTTCTCTTAGTCAGCCACTGGCACTTCCTTTACACAGTCAGGATATTGCAGGCAGTGCAACCAAATTAACAATTGGTTTTATCAAATCCATTTTTCTTGTCTGTTCTACCTGTCCAGAGATATGTCCAAGACTGAGCTGGAATTCAATGGACATGAACTGAAACATTGCCTAGTGAGAAGCAATCACTAATCCTCATTATCCTTCATTTAAAGAGGCATTGGGAAATGATAAAAATAAAATGCTTATTTGACAGAGCTTGGAATCAGCTCCCTACCCATATTTAGCACTAATTAAGGAAAATACCATTGAAATGTGGGGTTTAACCCTCTGACATTTTGCTCAACGCAAGACTGTAAAGCAGAACGCCTGCGTGCACTGTTAAAACCTGGTGTCAAACACATGAGAGATTTGCCGATGTATAAAGCAACAGACAAAGAAAACCAAATATAAAACAATATAATTTGAAGCCCTGGGAGCTGATCTAGCTCATGAAAATAGCACTTGGTATTCTCAGCGAAGAGAAACAATGGCTGTAAATAGCAATACTGTCTCAAGAGGTTGCCCTCAATTATGCGATGCAGCTATTGCAGATATATTTTGTGAAGGAACAGGCAACAGATTCACAATAACACATAAGAGGAGGAGATACAGAGCATGAATCTGCCCTCTTGTTTGCAAGGGACCGGGCTAACAAAACTGGAGCGGGTTGAGACCGTGAATATCCTCAACAAATGGGTTATTCATTGCCTAATAGACAAAATGATGTTGGGAGAGGAAGTCACACGTGGCAGAAGGAATGATAGAGAGCATCTCAAAGGTTAACCAGACACTGTGAGCAGAACTGCCTATTAATTTAGGATATTAGCTTTGGTTAGTAGGTGTTGATGAACAGTACGTTGCCAGACTCCTTGATCCATCTCCTCACCAGAGATCTCTATTAAGCACGTTACAAAAGACCCAATGTGTATGGCAAGATCTGCAAAGAGGACAGCTTGGGACAAATTCAGAGTTAATACCATGAAAAGGCTGTGCAGGCAGAGGTTCAACTTCTGTACTCACTAGCATAAATTCACAGAGTCTCTGTTGGATTCTGTGGTCTGAATTCAGGTTCATATAGAAAATAACTAGAGAAAACATGGTCCAGTTATTCATCTTGTTCCTCACATCAAAAGGCAAACTCAGCAACTTCTGACCAAAGAAAAACACAGGTTCTTTTAGTTAATATTCCCCTCACACTAGCGCACATATGCACACAGCATATGCCCCCTGCTCTCTCCATCATTAATATAGTCACACTTTGCATACCCTTAAGCAGGTGATATGATAACAACTGCATGCTGGTCAGACCTTGACTGTAGGTTACTGATGGGTCTTGGCTGCAAAGCTAAGCCACAACACACATCCCTACCTCCAGCAGATGGACAGAACTATCCCCGGTGTTTCTCCCTAGAACTGGGGAACCCTGGGCCAGGTAAAGCTGTAGGGCATTTAGAAATGGGATTTATTGGTGGCTCTACACTGGTTATCAGAAGGTTTCTTCTCTTATATTCTTTCCTCATGAAGTAAGCAATAGGGCAAATGCTTGGCCACCAGAGATTTTAAGAATTCTGCAAACATCTACAAAGATTACAAGCATATCTAAGGTATATATAAGGTATATATAAGCTTATATAGAGGAGAGAGAGTATATATAGAGAGAGGAGAAACTTCATTACTAGTTTAGTGGTTCGGATGCAGTAAGTAATAAAATATCCCTAACAATGTAACCTGCTTTTTTGGTATTCTGTAGGCACTGCCATAACTGACTTTAGAGATGAGCTGAAAGATTCTCATAACTGAGCATACTTACAGTGAAATTAATACCTATATTTCAGCCTTACTGCAGCTGCTGCTTAGCAATCAGGGAGGTAAAAATCCCTCCTCCTGTAGCTCCAGAGTGACTCCGTGTGCTGAACCCCCTTCAGTCCCAGCTCATAGATCGCAGTGTTTGCTGTTTGTCAGTAAAATGGTCAGAGTTCAAAGACAGACAAGACAAACTAGACGAAGGGACTCAGTTGTAAAGGAGAATTAAAAGAGCCAAGTGTCTATAATCCTTTCAAGCCATGAGAAGAGGAAATCAATAGCCAGGAAACGCCCAAAAGATGACAAGAAAGTACACAGAGAGGAAATATTTCGTGTGCTCTAGGGGGTTGACTGGAATGAACAGCATGCAAACTGTGGCTCCTGTGACAAGGTTTGGAAGCAGTCCAGTCTCACCAGCCTTGATCAGCTATCAGTCACTGTCCTCTGGTTAACCAGAATATTCCATGAGTGAAGATGCATTTTTAGAAGTGTTGTGCAGAATTAATTGGAGGTGCAATCAATCAAGCAGTGATGTATAAAACTTTTTCTCCTCTAGCAAGAACCTTCCTGTGAGCTCAAGCAGCCCAAAGCTCAGACTGAGCCTCCCTGTACTGAAGGATCAGCTCCAGCCCAGTACAGAATGACTGTCCATACACTGCTGCAGCACTGCTCTTGGAAACAGTAGAGTTCATATATCAAGTATTTCCTGATAGCAATTCCTATTAGGTAATTGAACAGCCTCCTGAGAAAAGATAAGGCAGCCTTATTAGTGAGCACATACAATACTAGGAGAGCACCATACTAGAAACTGTACTCCAGAGGATAAAACCTGTAATGGCTTGCTCATGGCTGAATAAGGCTTTTCCATCTTAAACATCTGCAGGTGATGCACAAGCCCTTAGAAAAGCTGCAGTGATTCTATTCCCCCGAAAAAGCCCCCACAATATTAGTTCATATTTTGAAAACCAATTTCTTCTTGTTCTCCTAAAGCACAGAGAGGTCTATCTGAGGTCACTGTTGGCACTACTCTTACAGACTAACTTCTAACCAGCTCTGATGTCTTTGTTTTAGTGTAAAATATGGACAAACTTAGAAAATGATTCATTTTCATTAACTAATACCTGCCATATTTTTCATTGCTTCAGTCACATTTTTACTCTTCTTCTATTCCTCTGTAAATAGTGGACTCAAAGAAACACTGCTGCATTACCTAAATTCCCAGTCCCATTTACACAAGTTATTTCTCTCAGGAATTGCTGAGCTCTGAATAATAAGATCATAGTGAGTTTTCAGCAAGAAACCAGAGGACAAGTTGTTTGGCTAAAGCAATATCAGAGGATATTTCCTTACATTTGTCAGAAACAACGGGAAAGAAAGGTTTATGAAGCACTGCACTGTCAGCCACAATCAGTCAGTCTCTGACATGAAAGCCTGGAAAAAGGAATTTGCTGATCCAGGACCCAAGGGACTTCCTGACCTTTATTTTTCACAGAAGATCCAGCTGTTCTAGAATTCAGGCTGCCCAACTCATGGAGAAAGAAACAGGCAAAGACTGCTCAAAACTGTGCCCAACCCAATATTCAGAAATAAAGAATGAACAGATGCCAAGAGCCCCATCTGCCTTTCTCAGGAAATGAGCCAAACATTGTTCTCTCCTTTTCTGAACTGACAGTTGGATGAGATCACAGAGTTTTTAGAGGGTAAAGAAATGGTTTAATGCAAGTGCACAGAAAGTGCAAGGAAGAGGTTTAAAGGAAACTACTGCTCAGAAAGATTAGGACTATTTCATTTTCTCCTATGGAAGAGCATATTGAACTATTCAAGTAGTTTCCAAAGCATTTAACTTCAGCTAAGAAGCCTATGAAGAATAAAATAATATAAACAAAATACTAGAAACAGATTGTGGTTTTAAACCAGGGCTATGCCATCAATCTCCATTTACTATAGACTGGATTAGAGAAGACCAAATGTTGTGGTTTAAGCCCAGCTGTAACTCAGAACCACGCAGTCGCTCTCTCACTCTGTCCCCTTCCTCCCTCTGGCCCCCGGAGGGATGAAGAAGAGAATGGAAAGTATGTAACTCCCACAGGTTGAGATAAGAGCAGTCCAGTAACTAAGGTATAACACAAATCACTGCTGCTGCCACCAATAATAATAATGATAAGGGAAATAACAGGGGAAGAGAATCAACTGCTCACCACCCGCCGACCGATACTCAGCCCGAACAAGCAGTGATCTAACCCTTCTGGGTAACTGCCCCGTTTGTATAGTGGGCATGACATGCTATGGTATGGAATACCTCTTTCGTTAGTTTGGATCAGGTGTCCTGTCTCTGCTTCCTCCCAGCTTCCCCTCCACCCTGGCAGAGCATGAGGCTCAGAAAGTCCTTGGTCAGTGAAAACATTACTGAGCAGCAACTAAAAACATCGGTGTTATCAGTGCTGTTCCCAGGCCGAAAGTCAAAAACACAGCACTGCACCAGCTACTAACAAGGAGAAAAATGACTGCTACTGCTGAACCCAGAACACTGACAAATGAGAATCAATAGAACTTCAAATCTTACAATCCACACCAATAATTCAGTTATGCCTGTGATCTAGCAGCACTCACTGATGGAAAGCTGGTACACTCATAGGGCACAAAGGCACAAACCAACCTGGGTTCAGTGCCGAATTCTCAGGTGGGAGGATTCCTACCTGAACAAGCATCAGTGCTTTCTGAGGACAGCATCAACAAATGGGTATTTAAATAAAAGCCAAAAAGGTGGGGCAGACTGCTGAGAGATCTCTGACCACCAATTCTGAAAAGTCAGGCACATTCCATGCAGCAAGTGCTTTTGCAGTTAGGGAGTTCCCAATGGTGTTTTGATGATTTGACAAGCTAAAATATTACAACTTACTCGCAAACCATTGCCAGTTTCATGACATTTGAACTGCTGATGGCCCCAAATGCCTGATTTTTCAACTACCCATGACTGCAAATATAAATTAGTTTTTAAATAACATTACCCGTCCAGTAGCTTCCAGTGCTTTCTTGTCCTGAGCAGCAAATCCTGTCAGCATTTTAGCCTGCACAGCTCCAGATAAGGCCAAAAATGGCAGGAAACACAGTATAACTAAACTCAGCTTCCAGCTGAAGAAGAAAGCAATGATCATGGCCACTCCAATGTTGGTGAAGGAATTGACAATCATTCCTATCTGCGATCCAGTTGCCTTCAAAGAAAAGAAACAGATCATAGTATCATAACATCACAGAATCATAGAAAGGTTTGGATTGGAAGGAACCTTAAAGCTCATCTAGTTCCAGCCCACTGAGGTGAGACTGTAGTTCCCTACATCTTCCTTTTATAACTGACATACTGGTAGAAGCTTTTCTTGTTGCCCTTGACATCCCTGCCCAGACTGAGTCTTGTCAGGGCTTTAGCTTTCCTAACCTTATCACTGGCTGCTTGGACAATTTCTCTGTTTTCCTCTCAGGCTACCTATCCATGCTTCCACTATCTCTAGGCTTCCTTTTTGCATGTCAGTTTGTCCAGCACCTCCGCGTTCACCGACCACACATGCCTCCTGGTGTTTTTGCCTGACTTCCTCTTCGTCGGAATGCATCACTCCTGAGCTTGGAGGAGGTGATCCTTGAATACTAACCAGCTTTGTTGGACCCCTCTTCCCTCCAGGGCTTTAGCCCATGGTACATCTACTAAGCAGAGACCTGGAGAGGCCAAAGTTTGCTATTCTGAAGTCCAGGACAGTGAGCTTGCTGTCCGCCCTAAGGATCTTGAACCGATTGACCTATACTCAGATACATGATGATTGACTTGTATTTCAATAGTAACTTCAATAATCTTTAAATAAATTTTCCTATAACACTTCAGAAAACTCTAAATGATATTAAAATATCATAAAGCACCAGTGACTGCTGACTGCACTGCAATTTAGCTCGTTTGGATATACTGTTTCCAGTTAATTGTATCAAGAGGACTACAAATGTCCACTATTCCTTTTACCCACCAAACTTTCCACTGAGAACTCTGAAAATTGTTTCTAATGATTGTGAGAAAGATCATCTAACTATTTTCATTAGTTCCTTTGGTTCCCTGGGGAATTCCTCATCTGAACACTCTGATACTTTATCCATCTAGATTAAATAACACACAGAACCATTTCAACTTACCTATTAACACCAAATTCTCACCTGTGCTAAAATTAGTAAGAAACAACACCAAGAAAGCATGACTTTAAAGTTGCATTTCTGTCTCTCTAATAAGAAAATACTTTAAATATGCCTTTGACATCACATTCATTGAATGCATTCACCTCCTCCTTATGTACTTAAACACTATTCTTTGTATAAACCTGATCTATTTACTCAGAAGTTATTTTCTTTCTTAGCAGTAAACAGCAGCCCTGAATAGGAACCAGGTTGCTATGTATTAGGGAAAAAAAGAAACCATGCTTTTGATACTCCTGATCATTTTCAGCCAAATTCATTTGCAGGATCTGAGCTTGCAGCACAAAATGCCCATCACCTACTCCTCCTCTGACCTGTAGCAGTGGAGCCTGGCCATACAGGAAGGCACACCTTTTCAGCTCTGCAGAGGGAGCAGCCACAGGGCTGCTCTTTCCTGGATGCTGCAGCTCTTAACACCCCACATGTACTCTTACTCCTGGTGCAAATGTAGACATTTTCAGACCTTGGACACTTGTGTGCATATTCTCACCTTCAGCTCACTCTGCAATAGCAGCATTTAGCCAAACTGTGCCAGGCAGTGAAAGGTGGAGGACACTGCTGCTCAAGCAGCTCTGTTTTTTTAATGCTGGAGCTGTGGGTTGAATGGCTGTGCCCCACCGCTCTACATGTGCTTAGAACAAAGTGTCCTTTAGGAGGCTATAAACAGTTCAGTCAGTGTTTTACAAGTTTGTTTATTTCAATTAAAATATGCCCTGTAAGTGCCTGTGAGAGCTGGAGCTCAAGAGGTTTGCAGCTGGTTTCTCTGATTCTGTAGATACTGCTGATGACAGTGGGTTTGGAACCTCTTAGTTATTTTGTCTTTTAAATTCTTAAAACCTCCATTAACAGTCTGGAAAAACTAACCTACCATCTTCAGTCAAACTGAAACAGGACAATTTTTGTAACAAAGGAATCTCTATGTTTCCTTCTTTGTTTCAAGAAAATTGCTTGCATTGAAGCCAAGTAAAATGGCATCTGACTCACTTCTACCAAGTGGACTGTCAGATTAAATCAAAACTGTCACAACAAGCATAACACTATGCTGGAAACTTGAAAACATGAATAGTGTTGCATGTCACTAAAATACTAGTGTGACATTCTTTTGAAATAAACACTCCAGCACAGTAGCAGAAAGCTAATTCATCTCCAGGGGAAAAAAAAAAAAAAAGAGAAATTAGAACTTTTGCCCTGAATGCTCCTTCTTGTTCCACTGACGGTTGGTATCTTACTGATTTTTGTGTTCTTGCTCTGGTAATACAGGCAGGAATAATGGGCAGTATATTGTGCACTTGTTTGTGCTTTTTGGTAAATGTGATGATAATAGTTCCACACTGAGAGTCTGTGATAAATGGAAATAGATTAATTGACTGACCAAGGACTGCTCTACACTGACCTTGCCAAAACACACCTTCAATCAGTACTTATAGTAAACTACCAGGTCTCACCCCTTGGACCTGTGAGGCATCTGTTGCAAGTCTCGTAGTCAAAGCACCAGGGCTGTTCTTCCGGTCGTCAAACCAGCCAATGTCTTGCCCCAGCATAGACTGGAAACCAATTTTTCTTAATCGTCTTGTAAGCAGCTCACCAGACTTGGCAAAGGTGTAACCCTGGGGTGCACAAGAATAAACACAGACATTGTACAGAAAGAGATACCCACAGGGTAAGGGATCAGAAACAAAATGTACCTGTACTGGACTGCTATTACCTGTAAAAACTGTGTGAAAAAGGAAAGAATTCCAACAAAGACAAAGAGCAGGCAGGCACCATTGATCTGTGTCCTCTGTTCTTCTTCATCAAGAATGGAGAAGGTCTTGGGGAAAAAAAAAGGTGGCATCATATTCAAAGTGTCAGGTTTGGTGTTTGTGAAGTCTGCTCGTGACTCACTATTGCCCACCCCAGAACCAAAGCCAGAATACAGAACCCTCCCTCACCCCTTGCAAATGCCCAATTCCTTATTTTCCTAAGGTGAGCCTGGGTACAACATAATGTTTTTACTCCTGTTAAACAACAGGTTTATTGTACTTGGTGTCTGCACATACTTCTATTACTTGCTGCCTATCCCTAGTTGTAATTAATCATTCCCTCACTCTAAACAAGAGCCAGTGTGATAAGCAGAGAATAGCAATGAAATAAAAGCACAGTGACAAAGCAAGAGTGTAGCAGCTCTTTTACCTCCTCTCTGATCCACGCCAAACACAACTTTATTGGGTCATACAAAACAAAGTCTGTGTAAATAATTGTAACATAGCTTGACTCCCCAGCACAACACTAATGGATGCTGTAATTGCTATAGGTAGGCTTCAAGAGGAATCTATTGTCTTTCTGAAGGAGTGTGTATATAACAAATTGGCTTACTACTGGGTACTTGAGAAAGAGCATTAGTGTTTAAAGTACAGCCCCTTCACCCCATTCTGGTCCAGTCTCCATGGTACTTTGCTTTTATCTCTTGTTCTGAATATCTGTTCTTCTTCAACAGCTGCCAGTGCTACTGGCTGCTGCTGAAATAGTGGTCCAAATCTAAGTAGTCATTCTTTAGCAATTCCTTTTGGTCAGAGCAGTTGATATGTAGGTCAGTTAACCTACCTGAAGTTGTTAAACTGCTTTTGCTCCTTGCAGATATAAGCCACAGCTCATGTTTGTAATTCTCCACTAACCTTAGATTAATTCTAATTTGATTTCACAGGTAAAAATTTCTATAAATTGATTAATCTCTCAATCTGTTATTACAAGGTGTAATTATAAATAACCTGTACATTTGACTTATATCGAAACCAGCTTAAATTCTTTTAGGTAAGTATTTAACAGTAGAAAGAGAAGAAGGAATTTTCATAGCAGCTGCAAAATAGAAACAAAAATAACCTTATGTACTAGCCTTAAAAGGTCAACCCAAGTTATTTATGGTTCAAAGTGAGCTATGCATCAAAGTAACACAGAGGTAGTAGAGCATGAAGTTGAGAAAAATAAATAGTTGCTCTCTAGTGGGAATTCCATTCTCAATTCAAGTACTTTAACTTTGTACTTAGGCAACAAAATAAATCCTGCAAAATTAAGAATGATGATATGAAAAAGGGACTTAGTGTTTGAAGCCAAGATCTGCTCCACTGCCATGCTGTCATACCAGTAGCAAGGCATGTTACTTTCTCAGATTAATCTTTGTTTAAACATAATCACCAGGTGTATTTTAATCTGCCATAATAAGAACAAAACTACTGATATATTTGTTCCACAGGTACATTGCTGATCTGAACTAAACAGAAGACTGACAGAATCAAACAACTGGGTTGGAAAAGACCTTTTAGATCATCAAGTCTAACCGTTACACATATCCAGTATTATTCAGTTCTTCATTCACTTCTGAGGATTAATTTCTGAGAACCTTCAAGGCAGACTTTGCTAAATTTATCTTTCCATTTCATAGCTGGGGTGATTTTTCCCCTCACTTCCCAGCATACTGGTCCCACAGCACAAGCCCACGTGTCTGTCACATCATTGCAGATATTCAGACAGCTTGGTAAGCAGATGCATATTCCATCTGCTTGACTGTCTTGGCACCAGGCAGAAATGTTTTAAATTTATGAATAATGAAACACAGATGTTGCAATTTGCTCATGTTCATTATGGCTTGGTTTTTTCTTGCAGCCTCTCTCCTTTGATGGACTGAGACCTTCAAGAGAAGGAATTCATCTTTGGCAATGAAGGCATTTAGCATTTTGCAGGAATATGTAAGCCCCAGAACTCCTAGCATTTAGAAACTTTCTCTCAAAAGGAATCAAAGTAGATTCACTGCATAATGCACATAGCAGTGTCTCACCTGCTTTCCAGTGAAAACTTCAGTTCCTGGCATGAGGTCTAGACACTCAGAAAGCGTTTGGAGGTTGCATAACTATGGCTAAAAGGGCAAGCACGTTGGCCAGGAGCCACTAAGTTGATCAACAAGGACTGGAAGGTGTTTTGTTCTGCCCCTCCCTGGGTCTTAACTAGCAAACATCAAGTTGTAAGCAAATGTGATTCAAAGTCCTGAGTAACTTCCCAGAGAGAAATACCTAATCAAAACATGACACCCTAAAAAAAAAAAAAAAAAAAAAAACCACCACAAAAAACAAGCAACACAACAGCAATAGGTTAATCTTTCTTTTGATACACTCCTGGCACTGCTATCAGGAGCATTTTCTCAACCCTTTTCTCATCAGTAGCTCAGATGCTGGGGCATTCATTCGTTCACTCTTTCCCACCTGAAAGGTTTTGGACCTCCAGTTTCTAGAAGAGTATCTGCCTTTTAGGTCATATTTTCTTTGCATGCATATGTACCTACTGTGACCTAAGTAACTGGTAATCACAACACAAGTTTTGTCCTATCTCAGGTGGGTACACAAACCACAAAACAAAAATGCCATTCCCATTTTCTTCCCCCTGAATGTGTCATTACTTTGACTATAAGAAATAATATCAATAGAGGGGTCTTCTCTATCCTCCTAATTCTTGAAATTTAGGACACGTTCCTAGGTATTAGTCAGAGCAGCACCGAATTTCTCCAGGCAGCCTTCCAGTTTCCCACTAACTTGGCAAATGTTTCCCCAAAAAGCTGTTTTATGAAAGGGGAAGCATCCTGGTTTTGAAGGAAAAAATAATCATGGTTGAACTCTTGAAAATTTTCAAGCAAGGCTGTGGATTTTGGTGGTAATACATCCTTTAGTGAATGCCAAGGTTTAAAGCATATTCCTGTTTCCTCCTTGTCTTCCAAACTTGTTGATACATGACTACTTTGTGCCGGCAGCTATGAACCCCATCATAATTATCTGCCTCTCCCTGGTCATTCTGCAGGGGGTGGGCATCATTGAGCTGCCTGAAATATATGAACAAAATAGTGAAGTATTTTTTTGATCTGACCCAAAACTTTCTCAAATGCTTTGCCAAGTCTTTAGAATAATATTCTGCAGGTCAGGACCTCTGCATGTCTCTCGCTCCACTATAACTGCATGTGGGGTACATTTTGTCTCATCTACCCTAATGAGCCTACCCCTTCAAAGAGCTCAAATGATAGCATGATGACAATGATATAAATATCTCTACTGAATAATTGTTTATAGGCAAGAAGTCTAACCCCATTTACTTGATGAGACATAAAGATTTGTCCGAAACATGTAAACTTCTGCATCATACATTCACTCACCTCTATTTTGAAGCTAAAATACACTTCAAAACGTTAGCATAACCTACCCCAAGAATCTGACTGAATAACAAAGCATAGAGTGGACTGACTGCTCCATTCACAGCTGCTGCCAGAGATCCAAGTACCATGTATGGCCATTCAGAGGCATTGTATTTCAAAATTCTGGTAAACGGCACAGGCTTGACATCTTCCTCCACAACAGATTCCTAAAAAAAACAAGTTATATTTATGAAGCAAATGGATTTCCCCAGTGATGTTCTCCCTTTGACAGCAAGATAATAATTAGCCTAGTCTGTTAAATGGCCATCTAGTGCCCTAACAGCTGCTCCAGATTTGTACTGGAAAGTACAATGATGGGTCTTGGCTGCTGTCTGAATCTCTTTTGTAGGGCTAGGGAGTCTCAAGAGAGTCACATAAAGAGAGTCACTTTTACCGTCCCTGGAGAAAAACAAAGAGATTCATACATTGGGCAGCTCTACTGATTCTAACTTAAGAGGTTGATTATGAGCAGTTTAAGACTTTCTGCCACTGAAACTCAGGCTGTTCCCTTTTGGCTGCCTTCAAATGAGGTGTGATTCAGTACCCAGTGCCAAAACTTAAACTTCTTCCTCACAAGCAGCTTTTTGTGTCACTACTGGAATCTCAAGAAAGTATTGTGGGTGAACATACTGATCAGACTCTACATCAAATTAATATGCATGCTACAGAATTAAAACAAGGAAAATCTCAGAGCAATAGCTGGATTCAGGCTTTTTATACGCAAATTACGCCTCCCTCCTGTGTAACATCCTCAGACTATATGCTGAATTCCTGTAATTATGCCCAGTAAGAGCAGAATATTCATCATCAAATTATAACTTACCCTAACCCTGCAGCTTGATTTGTGCAGAATTTCTGTAACACTCAGTGTGCTGAGCCCTGCTCATCTCCCTCAGTTCATATGGCTGGAAATGCCCAAACAGGCACTCTGAAGACCTATCTGCTGGAAAGATGATTGGGTGGAAGAATCTTGTATTTTCTCTTTCTGTTGAGCTACTCCCAGAGGGAGAGCACTAAAGCCCTCTATGTATCCACAGAATAGGCTTCTAACAGCTGCTTTCTGCACTGAACAATCATAGCCATGCAAATTGGTGCAGGGAGCTTCGTAAGCACTTTGGAAACCCACTGTGTATATTCCTACATATTCTGCATGATTTTAAGGCATGCTGTCTTTGTTTTCTATGCCAGCTGATTGCACAAGGACACTGTCAGTGAAAGGACTCTGAGTTAGGTTGCAGTGAGGGTGTCTTTTTACAAGTCTCCAGATGATTTTGAGATGAAAGTGAATTTACTCTTTATTGAACAAGAAGCAGTGTTACTTGTATCACTGAGTGGCTATCACATTTCACAGACTGAGCATTTTGCTCTTCGCCAGTTAATTCACTTTTTATAAATATGTCTCTTCAACTTAATTTACAACATATACTAGTTTACCAACAGATCATGCTCTGGTAGAAATAGGCCAGGAAGAAATAACTGCCACCAAAACGCAGCCTAGGTTTTACAGAGTATAAGAATAGAAGCTGTGGTTTTGTTTGAGAAAAAGATCAATCCAAGAAGATCTATCTGCCAACAACAACTATAACAAAGGCACAAATCTACAAGTTATCATTACCAAGTAATTTTGGGTTGAAAACTTAATAACAAACTATAGACTTGACCTTTTTCGCTTGTCCATCATCTTCTCCATAAGAAGGTGTAAGATACATAGACTCTGCATGATCACTTGCAATGGATAATGGAGGGTCAGGGACCACATTAGAGAGCTGAGATCTGGAGCGCTGCCGAAGTGAAGCTCTGTAAAGAGGACAGAAATAGGCTGTTATTCACAGCACAGTAACACAATACTTGCTTGCAAAGCAGGTGCAGTTTTCATATCAACTAGATCAGAATTCATTGAAGTAAATCATAGGAATCCCATGGACTTTTTCTTTCTTTTTCTACATTCTCTCAACTTCTTGAGAAGAAAATATCCCACAATAGGGACAAATACTTTTGAAAGTCATGTTCCACCACCACTTAGACATCGTCTTTTATGTACCCTGCCCTGTGTATTCGCTAAGTAAAATCACGGTCTATCCTACTATATTTGCACAAGCCCTTAAGACACCAAGTCAATTCAGCATTATCACTATGAACTAATTCAGTCCAGCAAAACCCATCTCTACCCCTGACAAAAATAACCCTGTAATGTAGGAGACAAGCATTCATTTGCATATGCCTGTCATAGGCTTGCCTGAAAGAAATATTAAGTGTCTAGCTACAAAACAGTCTGGCTTGTAAAATGTGTTAACTTTCATCAAGTAGAAGCTATAATAAAATCGTCCTTGTACATTGCACTGATTTCTCAAGTAATTGCATAGCAAGTCATTTTTCAAGTGACTGAACTGAAAGCGCATTAAGCAATACAAATATATGGGGCTCTATGGTAGTAATATTAAAAATGGAACATTAACACAGGAGACCAGAACTGGAGGGAAGGTATTATGGATAGAAAGGGGAGTAAAACTTAGAGTCTTACTATTTATCCATGGCCCTTCAATTTCTTTCCAAGTGAACTTCTTAGTAAAATGCTTGTAGCCTTTCCAGTCTCTTTTACACAACATAACAGAGGATTGATCCATTAGCACTATTGAGATTTTGGAATAGTGGGATAAAGTATAGAGCTGGAAACACTGAGATTTACAGTCATTTTTAAGACTCACCGCAAACTGGCCCGATAGCTTCCTCTGCTGAATGACTGCACTTTCTCAAGATTTGGCTCAATCACATTATTTTCTGCTGCTGTAAAATATAGTAGATGGAACTCTTCAGTTTGTGCTAAAATTTAGTATAACCTAAGTCCACTGTGCTCTGCAAGAAAGTGCAGTGACTCCAAGTCATAACTGGAATACTTTGTAGAAGTCAAGGAATGTAATACAACCTTGCTACTCAACCTACAGGTACCACACATTTTAAATTTGTGTCTAACACGATGAAGTTGACTGAATATTAACCTGAAGACCATCTCACTTGGATTGTGACTGCTAAAGCTTGTTTCCCTATTTTAGTACTGTAATTGCTCTCTTAAGATAATAATATCCAAGGTATGATGCTTCACAAAAATACAACAGATCATTGTATTAGATCTCCATTTCCAGAAGCCTCTAGTAAATCAAATAGGGTGGTTTCAGAATACTCTGTAATTTGCTTGCATTCCAAATGCAGCAGGGCTGGAATGTCAGCACTAAATGGAGCTATAAAATGATAGGTATTGCAAGTCAAGATTAATGTTTCAGGGCAGATCTATATTAGGAAGATCATTCAGTGTGTATAGAGTAAGAACACTTTGGTGAGGGCTATCAATGTATTACTTTAATGAATGGTGAAAATGGTGAAATTCAGCCAGAAAGGCAGAAATATAAATAAATATATAAATATATCTGCATTCTGTGTTTTTTACATCATTTTATAAAAGAAAACAAAAAACTCACTTTCTGTTGCCTCTCTGTTAACTGCTGTGTCTCCACCGCTTTGCAAGGTCACCAACATGAAATAAACCCCTTTCCTCTTCAAGAGCTCTTCATGAGTTCCTCTCTCCACAGCCCTTCCGTGCTCAAAGCCAACAATGACATCAGCAGCTTTGATGGCTGACAGGCGGTGAGCTATGGAGATGGCTGTGCGGCCAAGGCGAGCCTGACACGGAACAACAGCCGCAGTCACAGGACAGCAAACACAAGCGCTTGGAACCCACACTATGTAATCTAAAGTTTGGTCAAACCAACAGGAGTCTCTCTAGTGGTTTCAGCTGACTTTGACTTGAACTCCATTCATAGCCATAGATTAGCCCCTGTTTCTGAGTAAAGGGAGCTACAGGTGTCTGTTAATGCCCAAATAAAAGAAAAAAATATTTTGTCACTAATACGAAGGCTCTAGCTGTGTATACAAACCAGCTATGAAGAAAAGCTTCTCACTGCTTTGTTGCAATTCAGCAGCACCCTCTGCAGAGTGCATTAAAAATAATTTCTATCCTTTTAAGTCTGATTTATGCTATGCTACAGCAAACCTTATGAAGTGCTTCTTGGACAGTAGCTTCACTTTCGTTATCAAGTGCTGACGTAGCCATATCCAGCAGCAGGATTTTGGGGTTTCTCACAAGAGCTCGAGCAATAGCTATCCTCTGTTTTTGACCTCCACTCATCTGGCTTCCACCCTCTCCAACATGAGTGTCAAATTGCTGTGTGAAAGGAAAAAAAAAAACAAACCAAAAACATCTGTTAGGCTCCTGGTGAAGACATGGGTAAAATGTCTCTCTGATTTGTTCTGGGAGAAGACTTCAAAACATACTATCTTCGAAAGACAAAAACATTGTGAGTGTACCAGATTCAAAGGAAAGCTGACAAAATAACTTCTTTCATAATGAAAAACATAATTTTGTCTGAAGTAGAGTTGCAACCCCAAAACAAAAGTGGGTACTGATAAAAAGGTGAAATGTTTTGGTTTGTCTCGAAATTACGATATTAGCAAAAGCTGAAATGGAGAGGAAAAACCTGTCCACTCTCCATCAGATGACTCACCAACAAACTTTCCACAAAGCTGGACTTACGTCCTTTTTTCAGCTGTAATACAGTTAATTTTCTTCGTAGTAGCTACTGTGTGGCTATGCCTTGGATTTGTGCTGAAAACCGTGTTGATAATACAGGGAAGTTTTCGTCACTGCTGAGCAGTGCTTCCACAGAGTCCAGGCCCTCCCTGCCTCTCGCCCCATCCCCCAGCAAGCAGGCTGGGGGTGCACAAGAAACTGGAAGAGGACACAGCTGGGACAGCTGACCTCAACTGACTCAAGGCATATCTCATAACATATGGCATCATGCTCAGCACATAAAGCTGTGAGAGGAAGAAACAAAGAGGGCACAATCAAAGTGATGGCGTTTGTCTTCCCAAGTAACCATTAAGCATGATGAAGCCCTGCTTTCCTGCAGTTAGCTGAACACCTGCCTGACCATGGGAAGCAGTGAATGAATCGCTTGTTTTGCTTTGCTGGCACATGCGGCTTTTACTTTACCTGGAGAAGAGAAGGCTGCGTGGATACCTCATAGCAGCCTTCCAGTATCTGAAGGGGACCTATAAGGATGCTGGGGAGGGACTTTTCATTAGGAACTGTAGTGATAGGACAAGGGGCAATGGGTTAAAACTTAAACAGGGGACGTTCAGGTTAG